>OZ024922.1:39885542-39965870 GCA_964017225.1 Netelia inedita
CACTGTCGTTATCTCTCGACGATACTTCTGCTACTAAACTAGAACTATTTTTATCACAAACTTGTTTTTCGACCACCGATTCATTCTTCGTTTCACTAACACTCTCATCATCTTCTCCTCCCGTAAAATCCAGTCTTCTTCGCGAATTTACGCACACTATTTTCTCGTCGTATCCGTTTGTATCGTAGAATTTATTCCCACTATCGTTACCAACCGATCCCAAGTTCGAAACGCTGTCGGCCTCGAGCCTTCCATTAGACAATCTAGCGATGCCGTCATCCGTCTCGTCCCGATCTTCCCCATATTCATTCATCCGGCGAGTTTCGCCAACCGGTTTGTTATCGTTATTTTGATTATATTTTTCGGACTTTTCAGGGACATTCGTCTCGTCGTGAAACCGATCGACCTCGGAAATCGGCGACAGTGTTGACGCTTGTATAGAATCCTGCCTCGAATCTTCCGCGATCGAAGACATCAATCTGTCGGATTGAATGGGCGATAGGTCGAGAGAACTTCCGGTTAATCTTCCGCTGTCGGACGAATTTCGATTCGCGGAATTCACGGAATCGTCCTCGTCGAGTCTCGGCATTGGTGAACTCGTGGTTGTCTTCATTCGAGGCAGTTTTTCCGTGGCGATCTCCATTTCCACGACACATTTTCGCAGTTTCTCGACCTCTTTGCGCAAACTCGACACCTCGTTCTCCAAACTTTGTAAATAATCCGACGAAGTCGTGGTCTCTCCATTTCGCTTAGGGGGTGTAACCCTCGTCGATGCCGGGACGTCTTGATGCAGCCAGCAGTACGTTTGATCGGGCTGAAAGTCGATGGAGATAAAATTATTTCAAATTTGTATAAATCAGCGTATGATATGAAAATAAGAGTCGAGTTTAATTTAATTACCGTGAATAAAATATTTTGCGCACTGTTCCGATCGTCGAGGGGCTTTAGAACACCGGCGGCCATGAGCTGAGCGCAAAACGAAGAGCCAAAATTATCGAGATCGACATCGGTCAACTGTTTTCGTAGATTCTCGGGTATACCGGAAGCCAACCAATTGACCAGATGCTGTCCTAAAAAACAAAAAAGTAATTTATTTTAAAAAGTCGTTCGAGACATTTTTTCGTATTAAAATAATTAGTGAATTTTCTTTCAAAATTTCGATCGATCGAAACTCGATCAAACTCGAGCACAAATTTGCGAAAAATCGCACTCACCGATAGACACGAAAGATTTTCGTGTTTCCGTGGGAATTTGATAATTCCATATTTCCTGGCACGTCATCGATACGGATATTTACAAATAAAATTTATGCTTAAGATCTTAAAAAAAAATCTTCGAATTCAACCACGTGGGGGGCTAGAATTATTTCTTGACAAATTTCTACATAATTGGAAGAATTATTTCTTTACTATTGATCGAACATTGAATTTTTTATTTGAATATTCTCTACGTAGATTAGCACGTCGAGCTCAATGGGCGAGATGTTGTCGATCTCGAGGACTAAAAGCACTCTAAATGAGTGAGTTCGAAACGAGCCTTCCAGTGCCCAACTCTGTTATTTTATTTAAGCCTACTACCAGGCTTCTCTTCTCGCTCCAAGAAACTTGGTGTATACACATCGACAGGTAATAATGACCACGAATTTACGATGACTACGAGCCAGTGAGAAACGAGGGACAAACAAGCTATACGATCGTTTCTTTCTTCGTGACGAATCGGGGAAGACATAAAGGGGTCCTGATATTTAGGGGAAGGGGGACACGTCAGACATCTTCTTTTTCCTACTTTGCCTACGTTGACCGTCGGTCAGTCCAAAGACATACACTTTTGAGCTTCTTTCCGTTCACGAGCATATCTTCACTCGAGTTATTGCCAGAATTAACGTCCTAACGGATTTTATACGATTTACAACGAGCGATGAAAAATATTAAGACGCGTCTGCGTACCCACAAACTCATAAATATCGGTCGAAAATTTACAATTTTACGACTACGTGGAATAACATCGAGAGAGATTAATCGACCGGTCAATTATTATTAATGACCGGAATAATAATTTTTTTAATTTCTATAAATAAATGTTTAATTCCAATTCACGTGCGCGCACTAATTTCCTTCGCGAATCACTTGGCGTGTTTTTTTTTAAAAAAATTTTTTTCCGAACTATATTTGGGACACTTTGCGAAGTTTCTACGTTTGATTCACGGGTTAAACTGGATGCGCATAGCGAAGTGCTTTTTCTTTACTCGAGTCGTGTAAACACACATCTCGTTTCGAGATAATGCGACACGAGTGGTATCGTCGACCTCTGACGGAATCTGGGTGAGCCCCTCCCTCCCTCCACCAGCCGCGTTTTCTTTTCCCTCAAAATTAGTGATTCGACGATTTATTTTGAGCGAATGAAATCATCATAGAGATAGAGCTTTAAACGTAAAATTATGCGTCCTCTCTCGGTATTCGAGCTACTTATGGATTTATTTCTTGACTATCGTTCCGGTCTAGATCCCGATTATAATCTCGAGCTCTCGTTTGTAGCACTCAGGGGAAAATAGAGATAAGAGGCTTATCGGAGATCTTTGTTTTCGTCGAACTTTTGCCACGAGGAAAAATCTTCTCGCGATGAAGATGAGAGCGGTCCGAAAAATATACGTATGCGGGACGAGAAGGTTGTCGAAGCGTGAGACGCGTGTGCCGTTGCGATCTCCCACGACTGGTCCGACTTGTATTTTAATTTATTCGATAAATTATCATAATACATTATCGACGCTATTTTTTTTTGTATTTTTTTTTACGGAGCATCATTTTTTGGAATGTATTCCTAACTGGCGAACACCGGGTCAAGATCTTTAACGGACGAGACGAGATTGGTATGCGTTTATTAATAACAGTTTTGTTATTATAATTAATATTGTTATTATCGGTATGTGATAGATCCGAGTAGAAAAATAATTCGACGTAGCGTACTTTATAACGATCGAACGATTTATGAATATTAAGAGATGCGATTTGAGATGAGTATGATTCTCGTAGCGAGAAAGTGCAGTCACGCTTCGGGAAGGAAAGAAAGTAAGAGTATATCGCTAATAGGATATTTCTCATGAATATATTATAAAATGCAATTTTTTCATGCAAAACAAGATCTTTTCGATTCTGTAAATTCTTGGGAGGAAAATAACTGAATAATATTGAATTTATAAACTTTTCTATCGATTTTTTAATCTTTTATCAGGGATTAAAATACTTATAAGATTAATTAAGAAAACCTCGTGTTCGACGATCTAGAATTCTATGAAGCGTATGTCATTTTTTAGTAAATATTTTCTTTTTCACAAATCTATATTTTTATCACGACCTGTCTTATCGTTCAACTTGTCGTTGGATGTGTAGCCTATTCGGATAAAAAATGTACTACCGGAGTGCTTTGAAGCTTTAAAACTCACTGGCTTCAGGATGATTAGGAATCTAGATTATTTTTTCAAATCTTTAATCCAGCATCGTAATTTACAAATAAAACATGTTTCATATACTCCAGACCCTCTAGACCCTCCATACACTCCACATACACTAATGCATAGACACTCTGACTCCTTCGTGTATATATTGCGTCTCGAATTTTTGGAGTGTTTGGATTGTATTGAGTGTCTAAAGTGTGTAATACGTATGAACAATATACGACTGTCATCAACGACTGACCTTCGAACTTCTGGCAAAGCCTGAAGTCAAGTTTGTCCGTCGTATTCCGTAAATTTGAACTACGAGTCTCGATGGTCGCTCTATCGAGGGTGAAGCTCGCAACCCTTCGTAATACGGTGCTGCCATGAGGAGACGATTCCGTAACGCTGTATCGTCGCTGAAGAGGCGTCTTATCAGACGAATTCCCTGTCGTTTCTGGAACAATGAGACGAGTCGAGACGGTTGCATTAGGACGCGTCGCGTTTCTTCTTCTGTACCAGACCATCGTACGTTGACGTATCGCTCTTAACAACTCGACCGAACAGCAAGAAACCGACATTGCATTCTTTATAAACGACTATCGACACTGATCATTGTTTAATCAAGAAAATCATCGGATTTTGATAAAGCGATTAAATCAAAACGATCACTGTTACACACTGACAGGAAAAATTTGAGTACAGCACGAACAATTAGTGACAAACAAAGCTGGACAAACGTATAGGAAAGACGACGTATAACTCGCGACGATAAACGATCGATTGAACGAGAGACGATAGACAGGACGTTGTACAATAATCGAAACGAGATATAGTCCGGTTTGTATACTCGACGAATGCAAATTATGATAAATCGTTTCATTATCACTATCTCTCTTTCTCTCTTTTCGTCGAGTCATTAATACGTTCTTGCCACGTTTTTGTAACGATAATAATAGTAATACTATCGCGAGTTTACGGTGACTGTATTAGTATTACTTTTATTATTATCATCGCGAGACTTCGTACGGATTAATCCACGAAATTATATTCCATACCGATCGAGAAGGCCTCTCGACAATGATATCGATAATCCGGTAGACTCGAACGGGGAAAAGGTCAAGGGAGTTCGTTCTTGGAATTTCTATAATTATTCTACTCGTTATTCGTGCATTATTCTCCAACTATACGAAAACATGCCGATCGACGTATTTGCGATTATTGAAATTAACGATTTTAATTTGATTCGATTAGAAAAATTGATCGTATAATTTTTGTTTCTTTTTTATACTCGTGTTAATTTATAGCGTTCCATTTCCAGTATTATACGCTTTTCGACGTGTGTAAACACCGACGTCCCAGAGTACACCAGGTACTTCCGGTCGGCCATCCACCGATCCGAAACATGCAACACGGCGGGCAGACACAAAACTTTCTCCCATCGTGAACAATGCAGGTCGTATTTAACTCCTTCGGCACAATTTTACATGGCAGAAAAATAAAAAGGGATATCTATTCCATCGTGTACATGGGAAACGCATGAAAGAATAGCCCGGAAGCTACGCGAAGGCCGACGGGACGTAAAGCGACGGGGTTTTGTTTATTAGACTCACCGAGTCGTGGCGAGGCTGGTGAGAGCTCGATCTTCCGGTGTCTCGATAAGGTAAAATGGCTCTGTCCGGATGACGCAGTTTTTATTTTACCGACGCTCTTGTCTCCCCTCTCGTGTTTATTAACGCACATCGACGTATCGTCGTTTCGATCCAGCCGATTTTTACCGATTTCGCCGGTCACGAGAGTACCGGTCGAAATATGTTCCTCGGGATCGGTAAAAACGCTGTCGCTCGACGATTCTTTGCTCGGTGGCGTCGGTATCTCGGACACGGCGAGATTCGCGTTAGCGCGACGCCAGGAATCGGTCACGAGAAGCGGCGGACCGGTTGTCGGATAAGGCAACACCCCGAGTTCCGGTACGATCGTCGATTCTGTCGACGCTGTAACCTCGATGGACAAGAGAACATCGGCAGGGTCGATCGGGTCGGTCGATCGATCGAGATTCCTTCCCGAATCTCGCACGATTTCGGACACTTCCGCTTCCGACACTTTATCCTCGTTCCACCGACCTTTCTCGTCTCGATCCTTCGCGATTTCTTCGCTCTCATCGCGAGGCTCGATCACCGGCTGCACCGTAGGTACCTGATGATTAACGGAAATTAAAAGATTTTTCAACTAAAATGTTGATTCTTTAGTTTTGTAATTTCCGCCGATTTCGTAGAATTTTCTTCCAAAGCTTTTATATTTCGTCACCGGAACAAATATTCGAATCGTGATATTCGGGAGATAGACCTGATAACAGTTTTTAAAAATCTTTTTTTTTAGGTTGTATCCCGGAAACTGAACCGTTGGAATTCAATACGGAAGAGCAAATATTACGATCGGACAAGATAGCGAAGGTGATAATCGAGGGAGAAAAAAAAGAAGAAAAAAAAACGGGAGACAGCACCGCGCTCGTTCGCATTAAAACGCACGTCGAACGAAGCCGCCGCTCGAACACTCGACGATCGACTGACGGCGGGACAGGTCCGTTCGCCAAGATTATTCCATTTTTAGATAGTCAACGGTCCACCCACCACGAGCTCGTGGCGAGGGGGGCGTTACAGCCAGAAGAAAAAAAAACGAATCAAACGAAAACAATGTTTAGTCGCGGTATAGTGTGTAATATCGCACGAGGAGAGAGAAGCGACTTGTTACTCGCGGCGTGCGTCATGCGTGTGTGGAACTTTATCGTTTCGGCTAATCAATGCGATAACCGACAACCGATAACGATGAAAGTTCCGCAGACGCAGCAAAGGTCATCCTTGGTATCGTTTGAAATCGATAACGGACGACTAATCGATCGATCGACGGATTAATCGTGAATTTTTAATCGTAACTACTTTTCAGTAAGTACGACACAAGTTTTAACTTCTTTTTTTTTACATAATTTTATCACTATAACGATCAATCAAATTGATAAATCGATTATACGCTTTGCGATCGAACGTTTCACAATTTATTCAATTTTTATTCTCACTTCGCGTCTGTCGATAATAATTTTGAAAACGAATTTGAATTTTGTTTCTACCCCCCAGCCCCCTTCCTTTGCACGTAAACAAATCTTGTCAACCTCTAAAACTCAATGCACTTCGACGATCGCGACGTAAAGTTCGAGAAAAACTGACCTCCTGAGGAGCTTGAATCTTCGGGGGTTGCGGTGCATGTCTCTTGGCCGGGGTGTGTACCTTCTCGAAGGAGACTTTAATCGGCCTATCGTCCGATTCAACGGGAGATTTGGATCTCGTCTCGTCAATCTGTTCGTCGACACGATCGGTGGACGTCGTTTCGTTATTGCCGATCAAGACGGTCGCGTCACGATTTTTTTTCGTCTTTTTCTTTCCATCGCTCTGTAGATTGCCCATCGCTGGCTCGTTGCAAGTCAGCGAGTTGGCGACGGGTGCAGCATCACCGGCGTAATAATACGCCCTGAGCGAGTTGATCCATAGGCGGGCGAAGTCGCGCAGATTTCGACGCGAAACTTGCCGCACCGAATTCGCGGCTGCGCCCTGACCCGCGTCCACCATATCCATCTCTCTTTCCCCGATTCCTCGTTTTCACCCTCTCCCTCTCTCTTTCTCTATTTCTCTCTTTGTCTCTTTCTCTCTCTCTCTCTCTTCCCGAGCTTTGAGGAAAATCGATACGAGGAGGGGATGAACGGAAGTCGTGGGTGAGAATTCTCTCCCCCTCGCACTCACCTGGACGGACACGTTTCTCTACCCTCCACTTTTCCACTCGTCGTTACGCTCGTCAGCTGATCTCGAGGAGAAGCCGAGGGCGATGCCCCGGTCATATAAATATACAAAATTGTGCCAGTGGGCTATCGCATCCCGAGCGTCCCACATCGGGCGTCCAGTTATAGATCCTTAATTTTTGATGTCGCTTCCGGTTGAATTTTCTTATCGATCCGGATATCGTCTGATAAGAATATTGTCGTAGCTAATGTTCGACATCCGACGATAAACGCTTCGTTTCAATCGGGCTTCACCCGATGGATTTAACTTCAGTCTCGTTTCACGTCGAATTATCCTTATCTAGGATTCGTTCAATTATTTTATCCTATTTTCACATCTATCCTCGTCACAATTTTTCCAATCGCTCGATTCGAGTCTCCGTTTAACGAACAACTTTCTCTGTGTTCGTGTCACGCTTACAAGTTCGCAACTTTGAAGATTTTACGAAAGAATTTTCCAGCTGCTAAGGACAGCTCGCGATTGGCGCGTCTAAATTAATTTTATATCAGAAACGAGGCTTTGAAAAGAAGGAAGAAAAATTTCGATCCGTAAGCCACGACTACCGACGACAGACTCGAATCGTTCCGGACTGAGCGCACACGATGCCGGTAGTTGTTCTTCGGCTACCGGGCGTTCCACATGGCGAAACTTTCATCATAGTTACTCGTGTGTTGCCTCTCGTTAGTAATCACAAGAACGACTTTATTATTATGTACTCTTGACTCGGATGAGACTACTTATAGTTTGATGTTTTGAGCATGTATACATATATGTTTTACTCGACGCGTTTCCTCGTCACTGTCGCGGGATCACCGGTAATACGACCTCGGCACAATCCGATCCATTCGACATCATCATTGGCAATAAGAAAAAAGGATTTACGTAACGATTCGAACGAACTTACAAGCCACTTACATAAGTCTCTCTGTCTCTATCTATCTCTGTCTCTAGTTGATTTATCACTCTCGTATTAATTCTTTGAAATTTTTTTTATTGACGAAAAGAAACGATGTTTTCTCATTATACGACACGAAATGAAATTTTCAAAAGCGAGTTATTTCTGCAGTCACGAGAATCCTTGCGTAATTGAAAGGTCGATAATTACAGGCGAAAATTCAAATTTCAATTGTTCTCGGAGGATTTTGTACGAATTCGTGATTTTTTGAAATTTTTTAGTGGGAGATTGTCTTTGGATCGATTGATAAATCGTTCGTCGCTGCTGATGATTTCTTGACTAACAATAAGTCGCTCACACGTGACCGTGTTTTCACTCGGTTGTAGACGTACTAGAAAAATAAACTTGAACAATGTCTAGGTAATTTCACACACGTCTCTCTCTCTCTCTCTCTCTCTCTCTCTCTCTCTCTCTGTCTGTCTGTATTTGTCTCTCGAAGCCTGAGAGATACTTGCGTGCGTTGGCCGGCAATGTCTATGTAACAGTTGGTGAGTACGTTGACCCAGGTATCGTACACAGTCGGGAACCGGCGAAATAAAAAATAACTACGTGATGTCAAATCTAACGATCGTTTCTACATCGCAACAGGAATTAACGTCCTCGTTCGTTCGATCGTAAATCATTATACCTCTTGGTAGGTTATTAACTTAGAAACGCTACAATCATGAGCCCATCGTACCGGTCGTAAAAAATCAATTAAAAAAAAAAAGCTTAAGTCACGTCGATTAAAATTTTGTTTTTATGGTAAAAAAGATTACATCGAATTATCGAGATCGAGTGATTTTTCGATAAAATAATTTTTTAGCACAATGATTGGCATATTTGGCTGTAGATTGTTATACTGCGGATGCCAATCACTGGTTTTCTCGTCGAGTCGGCCTACCCTCGTCACGCACATTTGTAAAACGATGCGGACTTGTTTTCGAACTTCCTCAGGGTTTTGTACACGACGGTCGATTCGAATCGCGAATTTTTTACGTGTTTTCAAGAACAACGATTTTAATCGAATTGAGTTTGTACGTATAATGAAGAATTTTTTTTATTATTTTGTTTATTATCACGGTTTTATGAGAGAATTTTTTTAATTTATGAAATAATTTTTTTAATAACGATAAGCGCATCTGTTCTTTCGGCGACGATACGCTGAACTGTAGTACCGTTGCGATGCACAGCGACGAGTCGAACGAGGATAGCGTGTAAGTCCGTGGGGTGAAAAGCGCCGAGGGGCGCAAGCTCGAGAAAACGACCTTCGCGTCGCGCGCCCCAACGAGGGACGAGCGGAAAAGTTGAAGTGACACGAGGGTGATTGTATTATTGGAGATTCACTTGTAATCAATTGGTCGATACTATAGGCTTGAAAAAGAACTTTAAATGAAAGATGATAGTCATGGCATGGACAATGGTTATAAATAGAACATGCATTTTTTTCTATTGTTCAGAAATATATGAATGAGTCGATGAAAATTGATCGATTAATCCAAAATTAATGAAGAGAAGATAATTTTATTTTATTCCGTGTCCCATAAGTACATACAATTTTCAAAAACTTGCATATTATTTATATTAAAAGTCAGATCGATAATAACAGAGCTTATTGTTTATATTACATTCTTATTCAAATCCCAGATTGACCGACCGTCGATTAGATAAAAGTTGAATTACAATGTGTAGGTTCGTTTCAATTTTAACTGTACGACTGTCGATAACATAGAAATTTATTACGTTAATCTTTAGACCGCCGATAAAGAAGATTGAATTTTTAGCAAAATCGTTAATTTTGTCACCAAATTTCGTGCATAAAAGTCCATGGTCTACAAGACAACATGCCTGATGTTGAGCCGATATATGGGTTTTCCGGTGGTCTAAAGGTTAATGTAATTCACATTCGATAGTGCATTTTTTTAATGCGCTAAAAGATTAGCCGATGTTGCTTTTGTTACATTCATGTCGAATGGAAAATTTTCAATTTTAACACGTATGTAGTTTAACAAGCAGGTACAGGTATTCGATTACAATTGTTCGAAAAAAAACGTGCTTGTTGGTTGGTCTCTTCTATGCGATGGGTTACTGAATATCAGGCTTGCACGTGCGGACATGATGACCGCCGTACTCCTTCGGAAACTTGTCGCACGGGACCGGAACGCATTTTAAATTCCGGCAAACCTAAAATTTGATTTATTGAGAACTTTGACCTTCACAAAAATTTTTCTTAAAACTGTCAAAATCGCACCCTCAACCCCTATCATGTATATGTTTATTGCCATTGCCTGTATATTACGTTTATTTCATTATTTTGTCCAAAAAAGCTTTGGAAAATAGACGAAGGGTGTCGTCGAAGATACTTACACTTGATTCACCGCAGACAGTTCCAGTCATGGCCCTGATCGGTGTCGCAATGTAGTCCTTGCCCATAAACCGAGCACACATCATTTCAACGCAGATTCCAGCATCGTGACAGTCGCCATTATTCTACGATTCAAAATTTACGTCCAGAATTTTATATCGAAAGATCTTTTGGTAAAAAAAAGCATGAACTAAAAGTTACTCACATCGCATACGCCCTGATAATTTCCAGCGTCTTTACACTGCTTCGACGCCGTTGGAATTGTCTTCGGCTGGTTGGCGATAAAAAAGAAACGTTATCTGTTTTTATTATTCTTTCGTCTCGATCGAAGGAATTCTTTGCAAACCGAGACATTTTTTACGTTCAAGGTCATTCACAATATGAATATATAAGTAAATAGAAAATATAAAAAATTATGCATATTACCACCCAACTATAATCTTCGCCCCCGGTCAATGCGAAAATGCCCGGAATGAGGAATAAGTTAACGAAGAACATCTTTCTACAACATAAATTTAACTTCTTCACTATGAACTGATGACTATATTTGCTATGCGTCAAAATCAATTACAATTCGCTATTCAAATTGAAAATATTTAATAAAGCTAAAACTAATTTTTGAATTTGAGAAATTCTTATTTAGAGAATTTGGAAACGAGTTTTATCTAGGACCAAATGTTTATAAAATCGCACAATGATAGCGAGAATTGTACAAGTTTCGTACAATCATTAACGTTTATTTAAAACAAATCAAATAATGAAATTTAAAAATCAACTCGCTGACGAAGAAACAGATGAAGAAACTAATGTCACGTACTTTTATTTAACGTATTGAAAATCGGTTGATGAAACTGTGTCTAAACGCGGTACGTTACTATTATATATACTTGTCCGACGACATAACTAACTCCAGAAACTATAACTTTGATAATAACCGTGCTGATAATAATAAACGACTATAGATAGTTTTTTTGAGTATCCATACGAGGAGTGGATATCGCTTGAATAAAAAACACAAAAAGTCTTCCGAGTATGTCTCAGGAATAAAAAATATTCTGCCAACGCATCGACACTGAAGAATTGAACAAAATCTGTTTAATAAATTTAACTCGATTTCCAAATCTTCTTATTGTCCTGCATAGGTGCTTATACCATTCATCCGATTGCGATGAAAATTTGGGGAATTGTAGTCCGCACTCCCGAGAAGGTTTCTGCGTTAGTAGAATAATTTTATTTGCCAAAATAAACGCTTACGGGGCAAAACAAAATTAACATTTATGTATATCTATATATAGAGATTATTTGACAGCTGTCAAAGTATGCTACCAAAATGACAAGCGAAATAAAATAGAATCATTTGTTTCAACGACTCGATCGACTCGGTACCATGTATATGTATATGAATGAGTCGATGAAAATTGATCGATTAATCCAAAATGAATGAAGAGAAGATAATTTTATTTTATTCCGTGTCTCACAAGTTCATACAATTTTCAAAATCTTGCATATTATTTATATTAAAAGTCAGATCGATAATAACAGAGCTTATTGTTTATTTTACATTCTTATTCAAATCCCAGACTGACCGACCATCGATTAGATCAAAGTTGAATTACCATGTGTAGGTTCGTTTCAATTTTAACTGTACGACTGTCGATAACATAGAAATCTATTGCCTTAACCTTTAGACCGTCGATAAAGAAGATTAAAATTTTAGCAAAATTGTTGATTTT
Source organism: Netelia inedita (assembly GCA_964017225.1). Taxonomy (NCBI): domain Eukaryota; kingdom Metazoa; phylum Arthropoda; class Insecta; order Hymenoptera; family Ichneumonidae; genus Netelia; species Netelia inedita. The sequence goes on from OZ024922.1 coordinate 39,897,832, forward strand.
GCCATGGTCTACAAGGCAACATGTCCGATCAAAGTTTATCCGATATATTAGTTTTCTGGTGGTCTAAAGGTTCATGTAATTCACATTCGATAGTGCATTTCTTTAATGCGCTAAAAGATTAGCCGATGTTGCTTTTGTTACACTCATGTCGGATGGAAAGTTTACAATTTTAACACGTATGTAGCTTAACAAGCAGGTACAGGTATTCGATTGCAGTTGTCCGAAAAAACAGGCTTGTTGGCTGGTTTCTTTTGTACGCGAGGTTCCCGAAGGTCGGGTCTGCACATGGGGCGATCATGACCGCCGTATTCCTCTGGAAACTTATCGTCCGGGACCCAAACGCATTTGAAATTCCGGCAAACCTAAAATTTGATTTATTGAGCAATTTGACCTTGACGAAAATATTTCTTACAATTATCAAAATGGCACCCTCAACCTCTACCACAAATCTGTTTTTTACCATTGCCTGTATAGGTTACATTTCTTTATTTAATCTCTCCAGTAGAGCTTTAGAAAATAGACGAAGGGTGTCGTCGAAGATACTTACACTTGATTCACCACAGACCGTTCCAGTCATGGCCCTGATCGGTATCCCAACGTAGTCTCTGCCCATAAACTGAGCACACAACATTTTAGCGCAGATTCCAGCATTGTGAGGGTTGCCACTATTCTACGATTCAGAATTTACGTCCAGAATTTTATATCGAAAGATCTCTTGGTAAAAAAAACATGAACTAAAAGTTACTCACGCCGCATACTCCCTGGAATTTTCCAGCGTTTTTACACTGCTTCGACGCCGTTGGAATTGTCTTCGGCTGGTTCGCGATAAAAAATTAACGTTATTTATTTTTATTATTCTTTCGTTTCGATCGAAGGAATTCTTTGCAAACCGAGACATTTTTCACCTTCAAGGTCATTTACAATATGAATAAATAAGTAAATAGAAAATACGAAAATTTATGCATATTACCACCCAACTATAATTTTCGCCCGCGGCCAATGCGCAAATGCACGGAATGAGGAATAAGTTAACGAAGAACATCTTTCTACAACATAAATTTAACTTCTTCACTATGAACTGACGACTATATTTGCTATGCGTCAAAATTAATTACAATTCGCTATTCAAATTGAAAATATTTAATAAAGCTAAAACTAATTTTTGAATTTGAGAAATTTTATTTAGACATTTTGGAAACGAGTTTTATCTAGGACCAAATGTTTATAAAATCACACAATGATCGCGAGAATTGTACAAGTTTCGTACAATCATTATCTTATTTATAAAAAATCAAATAATGAAATTTAAAAATCAACTCGCTAACGCAGAAAAGGACGAAAAAACTAGTGGCACGTACCCTTATTTTACGCATTGAAAATGGGTTGATGAAACTGTGTCTCAACACGGTACGTTACTATTATATATTACTTGTACGATGACATAACTAACTCCAGAAACTATAACTTTGATAATAACCGTGCTGATAATAATAAACGACTATAGATAGTTTTTCTGAGTATCCATACGAGGAGTGGATATCATTTGAACGACAAACACAAAAAGTCTTCCGAGTATGCCTCAAGAATAAAAAATATTCTGCCAACGCATCGTCACTGAAGAATTGAACAAAATCTGTTTGGTAAATTTAATTCGAATCCCAAATACTTATATAAAAAAATTAAACGTTAGCTAAATTCTTTAACGTTTTTAATTATTAAAGTTTTAATTATAAATCTTCCGTATGCAATTTTTCAAGCTCAGAAGTTTAAACCCGACGTTATCGTCCGTAGGTCATAAATAATGTCAGCAAACACGAATAGTTCGTACAATAACGAAGTAAGTTATAACTTTTCCTTATTCGACTCGCGATGTTTGCCATCGTCGATATAACAGAGAACCGTTCTCTTAATTTTGTGTTAACGACGATTGATAAAATGCACCGAAGCTTTGTTATAAAATAAAACAGAGATGGCGCTGTCGAGTTAGAATCCACCCTTAATTGCACGGGCCGAGGGCTGGGAGGAGGGTGTAATATTGACATAACGCGGTCCTGACCTCTGTTTCGATACGAACGCCCGGTGTCTCCTCCGGTTGCCAAGGAAACGGTGACTCTACCCTCCGAATTTCACGGCCTCACATGGTTCCCAAACGCCAAACCATCGCCAAACCCTTCGCGTCTGGGATTTTCAACGGATCTCGTTCAATACAGGTATTTAATTTTTGTATGTTAAATTTCTGTCTCCCTCGTTCTCTCTCTATCTTCGTCACATACCTTCCAGCTATCTTACTTTCACGATTACAACATGAAAATTACATACAATTAAAAAAAAAACATTTTTTTGTTTATCGACGAAAGATTTTCAATTCTTGGGGTCGATTCATCACGCTCGTGCGTTTTATGAACACGTAGAGACGTCTCGCCATTCCCTCGACATAGAGTCAAACGGATCAAAGCTTTTGCAAGCTGCAGAATTGCTCGTGTCTACTGTCGATTTCGATTTCTGACTAATATGTCAGTGCCCGAATCCCTACCCCCTACACCCCGAACGATCTTTGATCCCTCTTGCGATTTTCGTATATCCTGCTCGCAGCCACGGAAACTCGTCTAGAAAAAAGAAACCATCTCTCGCCCTCTTGCACGCGAGTTACGTCCCGACGGACGTGTACGACCATTGCGATAAGGGTGAGCAACCAAATCCAATCTTACTCGCTCAGGCCTCTCGGCAAGTGTCCGAGCACTCTTTTAACCTCTACCTGCCTTTATAGTCGTTACAAAAATGTGCTCGTCAAAAAACAAATATAAAAAAACAAACACAAAGTAAAAAGAACAAAAATTATCTTCCGAATTTAATCAGACACTGCGAACTTTTTTGATAAAAATAAAAATCACCCCGTAATACGTCGAACGAAATGTCGTTCGTGACTTTGATCGCACCATATGGTTACTCTCGTGAATTATAACCAGTGTATTTCCACATTTCTTGTCTCGCGTGTCGAGAGGGCTTATTTTTATCGCGTAAATTAACCATAAAAGAAAAAAAAAGAAAATAATCAGACGAGAACCAGCGTTCGGGATTAAACGAAAAAAATAGTAAAAAAAAAGGAAAGGAAAAAGGAGAAGAGTATCGTTGGGAGGCTCGAAGACCAAGCACGATCTATGGACGCTCGTAGGGGCTATAGATCATTTCATTGTGCGAAAGAGGGAGTGTACACACATTATATGATCTCGTCCGGCATAATGCCGGCTTGGAACGTGTTGTACGTATCGGACTAGCGGTAGGCCCCGGGTGTGTACACACTCTGGGGACAGGATGCCGAAATACACAACCCTGTGCGGGACATAGACGACACAGAATGTGCGGTGTTTGGTCTCCATTAATATCGGATCGACTGGATGGTTACTGCAGTAAACCCGGCTACGTTCTCTCTTGTATCTCTTTTTTATGGGGCCATATGTCTTCCGATGCGCGATGCGCATCACACGTGTGTCTGTGTGTATGAGGGTGAGAGAGAGAGAGAGAGAGAGGTCGTGTTATATCCCCGCGGGTTGGACGCTCGATCGGCCGCTCATTTGTCAACTCGCAATCTGCCGGTGTTGCGATTTGATGGCTCGCAGTCAAAACACATGGAGCATTCGATTCGATACCTGCGACACCCTGCGTATATCGTCGTTCGCACCATTGCTAATTCTAATATTCGATTCGAACGATCCATTTTTTTTTTCAATAGATTTCCTTGTTTTTATTTTGGCCGAAAAATTATTTTAATGAACATTATTTACTTTAATATTTAATTTAATGAATATATAATTAAAAATATATATTTAGTTTTGTTCAATGGCATTTTTCGATAATGATAAATTATTGCAATTTTAATAACATCGTATGCAAGAAAAAAGAAAACAAATGTCGCATCGAACGTGTGGAAAAGTCAAGTTCACCCCCCGTAGGTATATCCGCGGGCTGAATAAAAAAAAAGGGATAAAAAAATGCGCACATCCCCTCTGGGGTTATTTAGACGGTTTGCCGACACCTACTGTGTTGACGCGAAGGGTGAGTCGTCGACTATAAAGACTCGCGACTGGACCCCCCGCATCTGTCCCTTTCCCTGGTCCATATTATTGGGTTACTCCTTCCCGTCACTCTTCTCTTCGTAATATATTATACGCGCGCACACACACTCGCTTTTTCTTCAATAATACAGGATCACGAATATTTTTCAACACTGAGTAAACAAACAAACTAAAAAATACGAAAACATTGCTTTTCTACCAAAAGTAAAATAAAACATAGAAAAATACATTTTTTCATTTCTCCACACAGTCGAACAAGTCCACGAGAATTTTTGTCCCCGAATATATGACACGTAGCATATACACGCAGGGGCAGGGGGGGAGGGTCAATGTAAAATACGTTCAGCGACGCTTCGACGACACGGGGTGAAGGGGGATGGTAAAATGGAAAATGAGCGCGGAATATCAAAATCTCCCCTGTTTCATCCCCTCGTTCCCTCTCGACGTTGTATAATATCAATGGACGATGGGGTGGCGATGATCGCATCGCATTACCAGTGAAGCGTTCTATGAGCGAGTGTGCGCCACCACTGTGGGTATTCCTAGGCTCGCTTTTGGCTGCCGCGAGTAAGAGACGGAGTGAGAGTACCGAGGGGGGTGAAAAGTGCGAGAGAGAGAGCGAGAGAAGCGTGGGGGACCAGGGGGGTTAGTAGAAAACCCCCATGGCGCGCATTACGAGGCTGGGCGAGTTTCGCGTCACCCCTAAGCGGCTCGGGTGTAAAATAAACGATACCTAATTATACGCGTCTCTCTTGGATCTGTATGTGTGTGTATGTGCATGTGTGTGTATACGCGAGTCGGGAGCCGTGAGGGTGAACAAGTGCTTCGATCTCTTTTGCGAGTGTTAGTCATGTAAAAGGTGCGCGTCGGGAGCTTCGACTCGCACAAATAGGATTTACTAAATTATAATCCAAATTGGTCAAATTTTCACGTCCGAGGATCGATGTAGGTTCTGTAAAGTTATCAATAAAACATTTTTCTCTTTATTATATCTTTATGTTATACAAATGTATGGCTTATTATTATTATTTATTATTATTATTATTCTTGTTTTTATTATAATTATAATAAAAATTGTTGTTATTGTTGTTCTTAATACCACAATCATTATTCTTATTATTTCTTGTATACGACGACGTTGGCAAAAATCTTTTTGTTATATACGACGAGATCTACTATATACATATTATGTATACGCTACTACGGGGAGTTCGTTTATTTTTTTCGGGGCTTGAGAGGGCTTCTGTGTGCTCCGTTGCTCCGTGAGGGTGGAGCTCTTCTCTATGGGTTGGCCAGCGATGATTAATTAGCGTTTGATGAATATGTATGAGGGTGCGAGAACTGTGGGGTTGAGGAGGAGAAGGGGGGGGGGGGTGGCGGTCATGGCGAGGAAACCAAATTCTGTTGTAAATTTCCTCCAGCGTCTGTCTCTACCTCACTATATACGTATGTATATAGTCAACTAGCGTGAAAATCATCCCCCTCCATTGAAAACCCAATGCCAAATGTATTTCGCTTCTCTCTGCGCCCCCCCCTCCCCCACGAGATACTACACAACTAGAAAGCGCGCTGCAAAAGCCCGCTCGCAACTCGTATTTCCGACCTCGACCGTAGTGGGCGCTGCTACACGGCTCTTCCTCCACGTCGCAATGTTTAACAACGCGTTTCATGAAACGAGGATCGTGAACAACACAGGGCGAACTTTCCCCTCGTCAAAATTTTCACGACCTACATATATAATTATAACCCCGGCGACTTTGAGATTTTACGTTACATATAATGAATTATCGTACGTGAAATACGACGCTCTTGTTTATGCGATTTTTATGATTCGGGGAAGAAAAAACGTATCGTACGTCGATAATGCATGACGAAAAATCGGTATACCCATAAAGAGAGAGAGAGAGGGAGAGAGAGAGAGAGAGAGACTGAGATTCACGTGTCCGACTACAACACGAAGTAGAAATGCTGAAACTCCGGTTGAGAGGATTGTGCGAAACTGGGGTCGAGAGGAGAGAACAATGGCGAACAATAGTGAGATCTTCTCACTGTGTATGGAAGAGAGAAAAATACATATAGGTATGTATGGAGAGGGAGAGGGAGAGAGAGAGAAAGCGAGATCTGGCGCCGGGGCCAAACCCGGCTTACGTGCAAATACAATTATATCTCGTGAACTCGATTACCATTTAAATGGAAACAAACGGGAAATGCTAAAATAGACCAACCGCATATACCCCCCTTCCTCTCCTCCTATACAACCCCTGTCGAATGTGCTGACGCGGCCATTTTGGTCGTGGTGAATCGCATATCTATCGGTCGTCTAACGCTTTCATTATTACTTTATTTATCGACGAAATCTCATGTTTTATTCCATTCTTGATATATCGAAAAAGATATCGACAAAACAAAATTCCAACTTTTTATAAACTTTGTGATCAAGAGGAATGAGCAAAAAAGGTTAAAAGAGATAGGAACTTATTGTTCCGAGGGAGTATTGGTTTGTTTAATTTTTTTATTGACTTTTTGATATATTCGATAAATGATTGTACGTAATTCAAATAATGTTGACTTCTCGGTCGAGAGCCGTGTGAAAAATAAAATGAAACCTCGGTCGAGATCGATTTTCCACGCCCCGGCAACGAGCGGATGGCATCGGCAGCTCCCATATTATTATACACTTAATTTCGTAATGAACCACATCGGTCGAGGGTGGCGCCGGTCGATCGGTTATACGAGTGAGCGAGAGAGAGAGAGAGAGAAAGGTCTTGCACTGATTTCACGGGCCACCTGTCGCACTGTAGCATCGAGCAAGATCTGCTATGGCAAACACGTAGAAGACCCTTCTCCCCGTTCTGCCCGGATAACATTGGACACGCAGGGTGCAAGAGACATTATTTTACATCGGGCAGGGGTCGTGAAACGTCTCGCTTGTACCCAGAGCACTCTGGGCACCAGCCAATTCGACGATTAGTTCGAATTCATTAGGCAAGATAACCAACCCGATTTTATGCTCTTCCGTACCCTCGTTGTTTTCTCTCGATGAACAATTTTTCTGGTCGCGCATTGACCCTCTAAATTACTACGCTACCGATCACTATCGTCGAACGGAGTTACTTTGAACAAGGTTTGGAAGTTTTTTGTAGGTAACTTATTTTTAACGTATTAAATAATCTCCATATATTGCAATGTACGTAAATATTCAATTTATCGATATTTTCACTTCTGCGAACATATAGTTAAACCGTATTTTGGCACGCTGTTAAAGTAGCTCTGAAAACTGTAAAAGTTACCCGTAATGTCAATGTAATCCCGGTATTGCATTAATTCTATATGCAATAAACATTAAATTATTTTTTTCTCAGCTAGATAAGGTTGATGAAACCATCTATAATAAGTTATCATTATTCCTCACAAAACTGGTCTTATCATCATTTCGTTAGAATTTTTTTTAGCGTTACATTCGAACGGGTTGATGTGCTGTAGTTTTGATTTTCGTCTATACCTTCAATCCTTCTCATTTCATTCGATCGACCCGAGTCACCGAAGGATTCGAATTCATGGAAGATTCGACGGCACGTACATCAGTTTTAGACACAGATCACCTGGTCTGTTTTGGGGTCCGTTTTGTCTACACCCCACATTTCCTAGTTACACCCCACAATACATACAAGCAGACAGAAAACGTTGAGCTCGTCACTCCATAAATCTACGAATGTTTTCATATATATATAACGACTGCATTACACACACACATTTTACGTTTCCCTGTTTGCACACTTTCCCGTAAAGCTGTGCCAATATTTCCGTCCATTGTCAATGGACTCACGCTGGCTTATACGCTCGACCACAATGAGGATCGTTACCAATGAAAAGGTCCTGGCACGCTCCCAAACTTGATCGCGGTACACCAGGCATTGGTATACAGAGAGGATTTTATTGTAGCCACGCTTAGCCACGACGTCAAAATGTTGGCCCGATTTTGGAACGTTTCACAATGAGACTCAAGAGAAAAGAAGCAAAAAGTTGACGTCCTCTTTTCATGCACTCGAGTATATAACGTGGTTTCGCCACGTTCCACCTATAGCCGGATTTCTGATAATCTGCGGTAAGTCTCCTATGTATTGTTACAACTAACAATTCGATTAATTAAATCGATCGAGGGCTATGCATTAGTGGATACAACCCAAACTCCAAACACTCCTCGGACTCTGCATACTTTACACACCACGTTGACCATTGTTGATCACAGACAATGTCGTAGTACCTACCTTGGCTACCAGAGTAGCAACTGTCCCTACCGCACGAGCTTTCGCAGCTAAAGCCGGATTTTGCACAAGATCGAGTATCGATTCGCAATCTGTGAAATTTGGCGATAGGATCGTTGATAACACTGTCTAAACTCGCGCATCGTATTCACCGATGGTAATCCATTCCAACCTTCAGCCCATGTGTACGAGGCGTATATGATGACGGCGTGGTTCTCCCAGTTCTGACTAAGTTTGCGAGTTTGTGCAAACGCGTGTGGTCAGTAGCGTCGCCAACATCCTGACAAAGAGCGTTGATACGACACCGGTAACGGCATCAGCGATGGAAAATCATAAAGTACGTGGACGGAAGCTTCGTCGGGCCATTGAAATGGTAATGCGACCGGTTCTAATATACAAAACACGTACGTTGCCCCAGAGTTATACTCGACGTCACCAACACACAAGGAACGTCGATAGAGACCGTTCCTTTCACGAGATGATGGAAGCTGCCCAACACGGGACATCCACTCGCTCCCGATGAAACTGTACGATGGTGTCGCGAGCCAAACGGGAGCTCGGACATGCCAGCAATCGCGTGAAGGTGTTTGTTAGAAATCGTTTCACACACACAAGTAACGTTACGGTGAATCAAACCAAATATTGCCAATATCATCCCCCAAACCCCTCTCTCTCTAGGTATTGTTCGACGCAAGACCTGCCAGTTTCCCTACGTTCCATCCACCCTAGACCCCCGTACATAACGTAGACACTGCGGTATATCAGGCTGCCGCTTGTATAGAAAACGCCTGATACAGGACACTTCGCGTTGCTCGGCTCGATTCGCGTGTGTGTGAACTCGCGTATAAGCGATATGGTTGGTGAGAACGTACGATGTCCATTTGAATGCTCGAGCGCGATTTCGGTGTCAATGCCGATATAACGGCTCAAGGATATTATGGGATTAGGTCTGAGAGGGCTTATCCCCCCCGCGGCCCTCTGCGACCGCACGCGAGAGGCAACCACGACTGGAAGCTCAATATGGCTCTCTATTCGCGATCTGGCATGTTGTTATCTCACTCCCCACCCTCATCTCTCTCTCTCTCTTTCTATCTTTCTCTCTCTCTCTGCAGTGCATCTCGCGAACGGGTTTCACCCTCGCAACTCTCCTCTTCATTCTAGACAATGCGCAGGCTGTATGTGGCTTACTAGTGCTCGATGTTCGAACGAATGTACTCGAAATCACTCGAACTCCCCTGCCAGGGATTCGATCATTCTATATATGGAATCCAATCACAAAAAAAAGATTTTTATTGGCCAAAATCGTAACGTTTAACAAAATCGGCAAAATCATCGATAACGCCTAGATAAGAAGCTTCAAGCAAGTGAGACAATCAATCGTCTTGATCGAATAATGCCAACATCGTCTTGATGTTCCGTAGCGTGTATTCGCAATTTAATCGTCCACTTGCCAGCACGTAGATCCGATCGCAATCATCCATAATAGATGAGCAGAGGTGTTCTAACATAGTGGATATGTGTGTTTATATACAGCTATACATGTATGCCTGTGTATAGAGTTCAAGGGGTGTTTGGAGATCCACGATCGATGTACGATCGGGCTGTTGATTTAGGGCGTGCAACGCACAGGGTGAGAGCGAGAGAGAGAGAGAGCCCACGCTACACATCACGCGCTTCGTTTATGTGTGCACGAAGACCCAAAGCTCCCTCGATCGGAACTCCAGCACGCGCCACGATTACGCGATTACGCGTGTCATCTCTCGCGCGAGCTGCTTCAACGTTTGGCCGTACGGTGTATAACCCACGAGAGGGATGAAACGTGGACCCCGGGCCTCTTTGTCATTCCGTTTCTCTTCGGCAACGGTGACGAAGGGCGGCGCTCCGGCCAAGAAGCGAGCCCCGTTCTGCGCTCGATGATGATTTCGCTCGATATGAGCGAGCAATGACGCGGATAATATTCGCCCTTACGACATTTGTATTATCCAGCTTTCTATGTACGTAGAGATCGAGGCTGTAGAACTCGCGAAACTTCCCCAATTGCCAGATCGACATCTGTCGAGACGAAAATTTCGTAATCGCTTCCACATTTCGAGCTGTTTTCATACGATTTATTCTCTCGACGAAATAAAGTTACTGAATTAAATCTACCTGCAACGTTTTACATTGGGGTAAATAAAAATGATATTTCATCGGTAGAAAAGTTCTTCGGAAAAATAATCCCAGAGTCTGTGCAAATTTAAATTTGCAATATTTTTTTGAAATTTACAATGATATTCTCAAAAATTCGATTTTAATTCAACACTTAAACTTGCGATCTACCCTTACTCGAAAATCCTCATTGACATTGTGACACAGAGGTCGTTTAAAAACTTAAGTGAACACGATATGTTCTCCATCTTTGAGGACGTATCTTCTCACAGTTTTCTCATGAGTTATGAAAATATTCCGCGGAGCTTCGATCGTCCCAGACACCTCATACATCATTCTCTTTGCTTCGACCGCATTGCACATCGGAAAATGGTGTGGCTCGTGCAAGAGGCGCGACCGAATTGCAAAAGCGTGGTGTACATTAAACCAAGCGAATAGAAACTGGGGCGTTGTGCCAATGAAGATCTCCCACGCACGGTTCAATATATATATGTATATACATAACTGGAGTTTAGTGTGACGTAGGGTAGTTACAGTAGAGAATCGCGAGCATGTGCGACTATACGCGTATATATGTCGAGGAAACAGAAGCGGAGATCGAGGGACACCGCAGGCTTTTGGAACGTCGTCCTCGCACGTATATACATGTATATATATATATAGTCCTGCTTTATATAGGTTGGTGAAGTAACAGCACCAGCAGTGAGAAGCGACGGTCCGAATTAAGGGCACCCCGAGCTCGGTAGCACGTGCCGCCACGTGACACCGACGCTTTTGTACAAACAGCATTATGCACGACCGTGCTAACATAAATTACTGCGGGTTTAATATCGGAACGTTAGCGTTGTTATTCCGTCACTCCTCGCATCCAAATCGCATTAACTGTATGTTCTCTCGTGTGTGGTCCGCCAAAACTTCCACCCCCCTTCCCCGGTATTTATTTGCGAACGCGAGTGGTTAAATAAAAAAGAAAAACACCCCTAAGATTTGTCCAAAATTCGTGAAAAGTTTTTTATTACGAAATCAACGTATTTAAAATTATGAAAATTATTTATTTTGTTACGGGTATTAAAAAAATTCAAGATTGTAGGAGATTAAATTTCTTTTCCGTCTTCTCACGATTCTTACTGTGATTTTCTTCACTGGTTTTGTACAGAGAGAGAGAGAGAGAGAGAGAGAGAGAGAGAGAGACTATAGATACACCGACGATCAATGATCCTTTTATAATTTTGCCATCTTCGACTATGAATGAACGAACGTAAGAAAAATAGTACGGGCTTTATCGTTTGGACACAGTAGCTACATCTATATCGTGTATAGTATCAAGTAGAGGAAAGCCCGTGGCGATTGAAGCGTTCAAGTATCCGGTATCATCTTCTCTCTCTCTCTCTGTCCCGCTCTCGTTCTCTACTCGTTCATGAATGAAAATTTTATGAATGAAACACGATGCAGTACCAGGGAGTTTTTGATGTCGGGCGATCATCCAAGAGCGCATCGACTCCCGACAACGATCACTCACCTCCAAATCCCTCTGAGAGACTGATCTCGTGATATTCGAACTGACGAGAGAGACTGAGAGAGAACGAGAGAGAGAGAGAGAGGTCGATGTATATACTAGATATATATAAATGGTTAACCCGGATGCAGCCTCTTGATATACGAGTGCGCGAGCCGCTTCGCCTCATTACGGTTTACCGATTATACAGCGAGCCATTGTAGTTTGTCGGTTAACGTGTTAATTATGCCGGCTCGCACAGCCTCTCTGTCTCTCCCTCTCTCTCTCTCTCTCTCTCTCTCCTCCACGTTATATGTTTTCCTCTGCCTACACTTCCCTGTGTTTGCAACCGGCCGTCGTTATACACACTGCACGAGGAGTTAAATCGTTGCCTCGGGGCTGTAGCCGCGGATTCGAACTGCCAGGTTTATACGCCCGCTACACAATCCCGAGCTTTCGGATAATTCATATAATTTACAACTCGTGGAAGAAAAAAAAACAAGAAAAAAAAAGAAAAACAAGAAAACAAAATTAAAAACAACCCGTCGGGTAATGCAGAAACAATTATATTAATACTACCCGCTACGTGAATCCGCTTGGATGCTGCACAGTTTGAAGATAATTAGCGCCGCGATAGGGCTTTAATCGGGAACGAAAATAATCGCGATTAATCGATTTTAAATCATAGAATGTTCATTTACATTGGTTAAATTTGTATAATTAGAATAAATATATATAAATGATTATTTTAATACAGTCGAACCGCTAATTAACCAAATGATCTAATTGAGTTATGAACCATTAGACATTTTGATTTCGCACTAGAATAAAAAATATATATTTGTAATAATAATTCGTTTTTAATATATCGAATTTATCCAATGTATTTTTTCGTATTCGATTTGCTGCCTGTTTTTTCTTTCGTTATTTTCACAAAAAGTTGTCAGTCTCGAAAATGAAAACGAGATTCTCGAGAGAATTCGAGGTGGTAATTTAGAGCAAACAAACACTGTCTCGGAGAAGTCGGGCGAACAATTATACGTAATAAATCAGTGAGCCCGAGAAGAAGTCAACACATCACGTTGCGTTCTTCTTCGAGACGCGTGGGTCTCTATATAAATATATATATATATATATATATATAAGAGCATGTATTTGTGTCTTTGACACGACAAACGCGACGAGTTACGCAAGTATACGTAGTCTGCCTGTACCAGGAAAGTGTCGGTCTGATCGTCAAACAATTGAAATCTTAACCGCGATAATCATACTCCAATTGTCGTCACGATATATTTAACTTCACACTCATTGTGGAACTCGGATTAATGCGAATCGGCCAAGGCCACGCTCAAGTCCAACGTAATTATTCCAATTTTTTTCCGCGTTGCACGAGCGTTTGTAATTGAAAAATAATATTTTAATCACGAATCGACGAATTAATCAATTAATTTTTCTTACGAAAAGTTGCATTATGTTAATTGAGAAATAAATCAATTCGAATTCATCAATGACATAATGAAAAAATAATTTTTTTGAGCATATTTGTAAAATATTTCTAAATATTTCTAATGCTCACTTCACGTTGCTGATTTTGATTTTGTTATGGCTGTTTGAAAAGGATTGACGTGAGAATCGAGATCGAATGCCTTCGAGTGCGCAATTTCGTAATCCTTATCCGATACCGGATGTCTCGACCGAGGGTTTCTGGTTATCGCCCGGTCCTGTACTTGGTGACAAAGTCGAGATCAATGACAGACGTTGGAAATCAAAAGTCGACATTCACGAGCGCCTGTTCGCCCATCATACCCTCAACAGCATACGAAAAGATCAACGTCTCGTACGAACTGAGGTAAAGAAAGATCGACGAAAAATAAATCGAACGATGCTAATTAAAACGTTATTTTTTACTTTTTTTTATCATGACCTTCATCGTTGAAATTTTTATAAATTCAATCAATTCATTTGATTCGATTCAATCAATAAATTTTCCCAAATTGCTGATCGATTATTGCTTTTTGGTTATATTTTTAAGGAACCGAGCGATGCTCTCGATCTCGCGCTCACGGCAGTCTACGTGCACAGCGAGGACACTCTCGTGCCTAAAATGTATGTTTCCATGCAACCCGAGGCACTGGGACGCGAGACTTGGCGAGTACTTCGCAACGAGCTCAAGGTACAATTATTACAAGAAATAATTTTTTGGTATAGCTATAAATATTTTCGGGCTGTATAAAAAAAATTATGTCTTTAAATTATAATTGATTAGGTTTTTTTTTATTACGCCAATTTTTTTTTTTACCTTGACGTTTACAGAACGACGTATATTATAATTTATAATAACATATCTCGCGTATCATCCGGGCGTAGCGACGACACGGAAGACTGAGACGATATAGTGACGGCGTCATATACGAGCTAATTTAAATTCGCGTCCCTCGCTCGCTGAAGGCTGGATTAAGGAACGCCTGCCAGAGCAAAGATCGCGAGCGAGAATTTTCGAGTGAGCTGAAAGAGAGAGGGAGAGAAGAGAGAGAGAGAGAGAGAGAGTGAGAGAGAGGGAGAGGGAGAGAGAGAAAGAGAGGGTCTTTGCATAGTACACAGTTATTAACATTAAGCGAGACAGCTGTTTGCGTTCTCACTTGAAAATATTCCCGAGACCTGTTCGAATCGTTTCAACTCTCTCTCTCTCTCTCTCTCTCTTTCTCGTATAAATACAGGAAATGCTTTGACAAAATCAAAATTTCACGTCTGATGGTGCACTCACGTTCGAACTCGTACCAGTGACACGAAGAAAGCTTTTACGAATCGTATTCGATTCGTGACACTCTCGTCGTCCCGAATTTTTTACAATTCAACTTCACGTTTCAGACATCTTCGTCTCAGTTCGAGACTCAAACCGGATCTGTGCGAGCTAGCTATACGCGAGAAGGAGACATTCATGAAACGAGCGATAAAGATCGCCCGAAGACAGGCAGCAAAATGGCTGCGGCGCGCGGTAAAATGGCTGCCCAAGCGACGTCCGTCCGGGCGACCTCAGCGCCCGTGCGGTCGACTCAAGAAGCTCCGAACGGCAAACTTCACAAATACGCCGGTAGAACGCGCCACGTTGGTATTCCCGACAGAATCAAGCGAATTCATCCGAGCAGCTTGAAATTAGCGATCGAAGGTCCTCACACGGATCAAACGAATGCTGGGTACAGTCGAAAGGAAGATGGAACTTATTACGGCGTATGAAAATTTATGCACATTTTTTTATCATCTGCAACTCGATAACAGAGAAACGTTGGAGGTTCGATGTTTCTCCAATCGATACTGTCGTGATCGATTTGAAGAATGTCACATTTTTTAGTATATTTATTATTGAAGAATTTATCTGCTTTTTGTGAACGTTTTCTTGTACCGTAATTATTTATTATATCGACAATGTAACGACAACAACTATTAGATAATAAAAATATATTTCAACTTTATTGCCATCAATCGTTATACTTAAAAATTCTATTTTAAATTACTCCTACGTAATAAAAAAAACATTATCCGAATTTGATAAATCCATAAAAAAGCCTTTTCATAATTTTCATCAGCGTATAAAAGTGATACGAACAAATGATGACAAAATCGATAGTAAAACAGTATTCTCTATTTTCATCTGCAATCCGTTATAACACCTCCGCATGTTGGTGATCTCTCGAGCGAATTAAGCTACATTGATGTTTCGGGCTCTCCTCTTCGTTCGATGGTCCATACAAGAGAGAGAGAGAGACAGCGAGAGAGAGATACAAATACAGAATAAGCGTTATCAAGAGCCACTGATGCAACTTTCGCGATGTTTCCCGCTGGCTAAACTCACGTCACATATATTTCACGAGAGATGTAAATCGAGGGTAACGTATATCCGAGTCGAGAATCCTGTCAACAATCGCCAAGCCCCTACGAGAGAGAGAGACAGAGACACAGAGATCTATTGAATTATGGGCGGTCGGCTGCCTCTGCCTTCCCGAGTGCGCACGCCGAGGTAGTGTGGCAGCATGCGATACCCAGCTTCCGATCCGTCCATGCAACAATGGTATATCTGATCGTGTTGACAAATTGGCATGGACGATGTTATCTCACTCGCGGATGGGAACGTAACCAGGGAACGAACAGAGCCCAGCATCAACGGCAATAGCAATATCGGTGGATACACCAAACGAGCATGCGAGATCATCACCGGGGATGCCACCGAGAGTCCTCTGGGACGAGATCTTCCACGATATTATGATTATTACCAAAACAAAAAAACGAATGAGTCAACGAACGCGATCGTTTGAGAAAAAATATTAAATCATATCGACGAATGCTCTTAATAAAAAAAACAATGATAAATAATAAATATAAATAAAGTAGATAAATAAATAATAAAATATTTCCCGACGAAGTCGAGCGAGGAAAATTTTACCGCATATATCTCGACGCATCTTTCGGGGGATGATTTTTTCCTTGCTTATATCCATCTCGTCCGAAATAGACACGGACGAGACTCTCGTGAATCTGTGTTGTCTCATCGTTGTATTAGATTTCTATATATATGTCGTTTTGTCCCAGGAAAAGGAGGGAAAATGTCCCATTACCCGGTAATCCATGTTTGTAATAAACCAGCACCCCGCTATGCGAATGCATATGTATATATATATTGATATGTGCGTGTGTGTGTGTATAGAACGCGTGCGCGATGTTCCCTTCAACTCCCCCTGTAGCAAGGCCTATCACGGTCGCATATGCTCCTCATGGAATATCATTTATGTCTCCTCACCCCACGGTTGTCTATGGCTATATAGCGAACGTACGTAGGTCCCCGTCTTGGCTCCGTTTGACCCCCCTTGCAGAATATTCTCGCACCCTACCTAACCACGTTTCATCCTTATACATACCCCCTTAATCCGGGCATGATTGCGCGGGGTGCCAGTGCCGAGCACCCCCCGAACTCTCCACCATCTCGACCAGGGATCTTCGCTCCACTTTTTCGACGTCCTCCGTCCTAAAAAAACCCTTTTTGCACAATTTTTCAGAATCTTATTAGATAATAAAAAAATTGTAGCTGTTATAACTCTTAAAATAGTATCAAATTTGAATAGTATAAATATATGTCTATTTTTCGGTCCATTTTACAGTAATTTCGCGTTGTTTTATATGTTGGAAGTTTATCAGCTGGAAGAAGTATTTTTGTTCATAAAAATTTACCGTCACTTTTATCAAAGTGAGAAATTAGTACGAAATAAAAATTCGAAATTTGATGAGATAAACTTCTTTACAATAAAGTTGATATTTTATATGATTTTTTTTCTTTGATGATAGATTCACGATTCATCGCCATAATAATATTAATGTACGACGAATGGTATTTTATCGTCACGAAATTGATTTTCTCTCGCAATTTCGTCATATAAAAAAGAAAAAAAATCGACGACGACGACGACGACGAAGACGACCATGAGAAGAAAAAAAGTAGGATGTCGTTCGTGCGGCGTTCGTGGCAGGCAACAAGCTTCGAGGGAGCCAATTACTTGGCCGAACGGTTTTATTTGTATTTAATTCTTATTTAATTTACTTTTTTACGACCACCCTCCTTTTTGTTCTGCTTCCATTCCTACTCACCCCTCCCACCCTCTGCCTCGTCGTCTCGCCCATCGCGTTAACGAAAATCGAGGAACATTTCTTCGTCTTGGTCCAGATATGCAGGAGGTATCTGTCACATATATACACGGGTATGTGTGTGGGGAATAGACGAAGCTCACTCCGAGAGAGTGAGAGAGAGAGAGAGAGAGAGAGAAAGCCCCGTCACTTTAACCCGATTAAATGAGACTGCGAGAAGGAGAAAGAGAGAGAAAGAGAGAAAGGGCGATGCGGGAAAATTGGATCCGCGGGATAACGACGGAACGAATTAGCAAATGGCTCGTGGATCGTTTGCCATTCACGGATTCTAGCTCATCAGCATATTATTTCTCAGGAACATTTCGGCCGTTTAATCAACCGAAAATTGACTGACCTGTAAAAAGAAAATCGAGCGAAAGTGAGATTTTGTCGAAAGAAACAAAAAACATCTCATTTTCGACCATTGATTTTAAACTAAATTTTCTACAGGAGTATGTCACTCTCGTTACCGAATAGAGATTTGAAACGACAGCCTCGAACAAATGGAAAAAGAAAGTTTCGCGACAAGGTGTTTTCTATATATATATATATTTTTTTTGTTTTTCTTTTTTCTTTCATTTCTGCCACATCGGTGGACTTTTCGTCGCGTGTTTCCGTTCCGTCTCAGTGGCAGTGACGACGAACGTCACATCCACACGGGACACATTGGAAAAACGAGAAAAATTCTGACGCCCTGTGCCGGGACGTATATTTCGCCACAGCCCCGTAAGCACGAGAGAAAGAGAGAGAGAGAGAGAGAAAGGACCGGAGAATAGTGAGAAAATGTTATGAGAGAATGAGTGAGGGAGAGCTAGAAAGGGAACGAGAAAAAGAGAGAGAGAGAGAGAGGAAGAGGGAGGTCGTAGAGGAAAGACGCGTTGATCCCTTCGGGATGAAGTTGCTATTCCACTGAACTTGTTACGTTATATTTATCAGTGCGGAGCAGCACGCCACACTGAGCGTTCACCCGAGGGGGCTTTCCTTTCCGGCTCTGCAGAGCCTCGACGAGGAGTCGCCCTCTGGCAACGTTCTCGCACATCTCGCCCTGGTGCACGTCGTGTTCACTATCTTTCTCTCTCCCTCTCTCTCTCTCTATAAATATATATATATATAAATATATATTGTACGTACTCATTTTCTTGTTCCTTTTCAAGAGACTGGACCATCGTATATCGTTGCCACGAGCTATTTGGGCGACCTCAATTTTCCTTCGATTTTCCTGATTCACGATCGACTACCTCACCTAATATTTTTTGTATATACATATATAAACATATATAGGTGTAGGTGCATTTTCGTAGCGAGAAAATCCTACCAATCACGATTTTCCTTCGTCTCAACGCCCCAAGACATATTTCTCGACTATTTCCAAGAGGGAACGAAATATCACCGCGAGCTTTTTCACATTGAAAAATTGAATGGTTTTCGTACGTTGAAGATAGGTACTATCTCGTATCGTTCGAAGTCTTGAATATTGTGAATTTTGTTTTTGTTCGATCGTTATTTATCGCGATTTCATAGGGAACGGGATAATCGACAAACTGGAAAATATTTATTTTAACGTTATCGCGAAAATCGAAAGATATTTATCAAAATATCGTTACAATATTAATCAAAGTTTTTTTTTTTTTGAAAATTTAGATTTTATTTTTATCCGCGATTGAATCGTCACCGGGGATGGAGGACGGTCTCGCGTTTCTTGCAAAATTGAAAAGAGCTTTGCCCGGAAGATTTCGCTACGAGTCAAAGAAATGTCGTTTCCGTTCGACATATTTCTCGAAGATGGAACAAATTTCACGAAGGAGCAAAAAAGAAAAAGTTAATCTTATTTACACCCTCTCCGTCATATCACGTTCTACCATGGCTTCGCTCTCGAGCCCTGGCTTTTTTGCGGCTTATTTTTTAATTTTTTCAACCCCTCGTCACCACCCACCCCTCAACCCACCCCTTACTATCAGTCTCTTCTTTCGCGAACCTATATTTACAGTGAACACGCTCTCGCAATATGTTTCGCACGCTTCTGATTTTCTCGCTCTCTAGTGCTTGTACAATATTTTTTAAAAGTTATTTTAAAACAAGCGTCCTGAAAATTTTCGACCGTCGCACCTATAAAATAAACGCAGTATGAATTGTATACGACGGGCAGGAAAGGGGAGGATAGACAGGGGTTTCGTGGAATAAATCGCGAAATATGAAGGGTGGAGGGTGTGTACCGCCTCGTTGGTATAAAGCGCGAAGCATCAAAAAGGGGGAATGCGCAAAAGAGGGAGGAGAAGAAGGGGTGGAGGGGGGGGGGGGGCGTGAGAGAATGAGCGAAAAGCGACGAGAGCGACGTTATTTATCTTTCGATTGTAAATCACGTACTGGTGTGTATGGACAGCTCTTGCGGTCGTGCGAGGGCGACACCGTCGCTTCAAAAAACAACCGTTCTACGATTGCATTCTCCCTCGCCTCTTTTTTTAAAACCATTCGTAATACCAGAACCAAGACCCCTCCCTCTTCCTTTCGATGACATTCGAAAATACTTCAATCATTGTAGTTCTTAATTCGATGTACGATAAATATTTAATATTTATTTGAGAATAATAATTTAAAAAAATAGAAAATTATTTGCGTAACAAAATTCTCCCACGATCTCGATGCAAGGAGAACGGGGTTGGCTGCCAAAGAAACATTATTGTTCAATGACAGATATATTGTTTCAATTTTCACGAAATGAAAATCACGTGAAATAAAAATTGGGAGTAACGACCTTTTAGCTAAAAAATTAACTTACGGTCCCGAAGTTGGTGGATGTTTTTTTTCTTCCTCTTCATCTTCTCTTCTCTCTCCAAATAATTTCTATCTCGGGATATCTCGAGATCGTTAATAATTAGCCTCTTCTAATTATAGGAAAATGCGTGAAGCCGGGCGTCACGTCGCGCAGTTTTAATGCTCTCTCGGCTCGGCCTCGAGCGTGCCAGGGCGGAAGCTCGGGGGATCAAAATGCAACCCTCCGGCAGAGCTCGAGAGAGAACCGGAGATTACCTTCGAGGGCCCTCGCCACCTCTCGCCTCCCCGCTTCCCCTTTCCACCGCTACCTCGTATCTTCACATTCCCTCTACCCCTGCCCTTCGTTCCATCTTCACCTCTCGAGCGAACTCGTGCAGCATCTTCCTTTGTAGCTCGAGAGAGTTGCGCCACTACAAAACGTGTATCACTTAAAATAACATCGCACGAGGCATTCGCTTTCCAACTCTCCCTCTGCCCTCGTTCGTCCTCGTATCTATCGCGCACGCGCACAACCCCCTCCCCCCCCCCCCCCGTAGCCAAACGATTTTTGTCATCCACATTTACCAAATCCACGCGCGACGGATTTTCGTGAACGATCTTTCTTAATCCTCCGTTTTCCTCGCTTCGATAATCCACAAACGACAACCTAGCGTTTCTATTTTCATTATACGACAGGTTTTCACTCTTATTTTTATTCAAGAGGATATGTTTCATTGACGTGAAAACGGAAAGAAAATCTTTCGTTTTACCGCCACGAAGATTTACGGGGGAATGATAAATATTTTATTTTTGGGTGGATTTGTCGAAAGAATTTAAGAAAGTATTTTAAAAAAACCAACAAAACAAACATATTTTTCTTAGGAAAATTCCGCGCATCTTTTCTCAATTTTTATCTATAAATTTTTTGTTTTCAATGTTGATAGATACAATGAAATCAAAATATTCGAGGGAACGTGTATTCTTTTATCGCCGATCGTATTATAAATAGACACCGATGAATCGCGATTATTTTGAAAAATTCGCGGATCGATAACTCGAAGAAGTAATCGATTTTCGATGATAAGAAATGTAATCGAAGATATCGAGAAAACAAAAACCTGATTTTGTATCGACGTAGCTAATAAGATATTTGTGACCTTTACAATATTTTTTTTCAATCGGCAACAGACTAGAACAAACGGAATACGAATGAAGGGGCGTTGCATATAATATTCTCTTTTGCCACGGTAATATTAGTTACGTGGGAACGTCGGCACGCGGCTCCTTCTCTCTCTCTCTCTCTCTCTCTTTCTCAATCGAGAGAGAGAAAGTTGCTCATTGCCTCGAGTCCCCGTTGCGGGACGAGACGACAACCCTCCATGTAACTCAAACGTCCAGTGGTCTCCGACACTTATACGCCTTGATATATAAATATATATATATACATAGAATAATATTAGTCACATCACGATCTGACGCAAGCTCTGCGTTTTGGTCATCCGTAAAATTTCTCTCGGATATCGCGCCCGGGCCATACGTCACAATTACGAAGGGAAATTGACGTATGCCCGACGTCCATCGAGAAGGAAAGACGAGACGAGCGCGAGAGACAGCGCGTATCCGGGTGCGTTATTCGACGATTTTTCGCATCGTCGAACGGGACACGAGGCATCAAAAAGGCTTCCCATTTTTCGCATTAAATCGATCGAAATTATCGATGAAATGATAACTAAAGAAATATTGATTATAAATGTTGCGAAAAAAATATAAAAAAAATTAAAAATCAAGTTAAATGAAATAGAAATAAAAACAATGCTAGAAAAATCGTGAATGGTAAAACGTCGACGGACGAAGTAAAAAGTTGCCATCGGGCACATAATCGTTTCTCGTATTTGCGTGGCCCATGAAGCCGAGAGCTCGTACGGTCCCGCGAGAAACGAAAAAAGATAGGAGCGGACCGTTTGCTCGACTCGTCGTCTGTACGCACGAAAAAAAAAAAAATTGTGCGTCGCAGGCGATAAGATTTTATGGCCCGTCAGTCATCGCGATCCGCTGCTTTCTCGACAGAGTCCGCGACAGTGTCCTCCGTCGTTCGTCTCGCGTCGTACGTCTCGTCGTCCTACGGCGGTGTCTCACTCTGGTCGCGATATCGGCCAACGAAAGACCGACTTTGAAACTTGGTGAAGACTTTCACCGTATTTTCGATAAGAATGAAAATATCCAATTTTTCAATAATGCAACGATAAAATAAAAATAATTTTTTAA
This sequence comes from Netelia inedita, assembly GCA_964017225.1. Classification (NCBI taxonomy): domain Eukaryota; kingdom Metazoa; phylum Arthropoda; class Insecta; order Hymenoptera; family Ichneumonidae; genus Netelia; species Netelia inedita. Next base: position 39,920,499 of record OZ024922.1, read on the forward strand.
AAATAATTTATAGAAGCATTTATTTTGTTTTGTTTAAAAAACAATCGACGTCTCGTTCGTTAGCTTCGTAGAGACGTAAATATTTTTCATCGAGACGAATCGCAAGCTCAAACACGCAATGATCCGTATCAACGCAAGACGGGGTAAAATAAAAACACATAGAGATTGTAATAAAGAGATAAGAGAGCATATAAATTATGGTTCGTCTGGGGACGAGAGATCGCGAATTGCGCTCCGGGCAATTTAGATAAAGTGCGAAACACCGCGACAGGGGAAGAGAGAGTGAAAAGGAGAGAGAACGAGAGAAAGAGAAAAAAAGGAGAGAGAGAGTGCAAACGAGTAATATAGATTGTACTATTGATTGCGTGCTGTCATTGAAACCGTAGCTCAAACATGAAATATTCTGGGAATTAGTCCAATTGAATTATCTACAGACTGACAACGCTCTAAACATAGATCAAACAATTACAATAAGCTTCACAGCGATATTTACTTCATTTCATAATAACCATTTGTAAATAAATAATTTAAACAAAAATAACAAAGACTTGTCAATATTAAAAAAATTATCGGTTGATCGTTAAAACTGTTGCTAAAAACGGTACATAAAAAAAATACACGAGTCTCGACATATCCGCTTGATTTTTGATAGATTGCTCTTCGAAGGGAGATCCACCCCTTTACCCCCGTCCTTCATAAAATGGCAAGCGATAAATATATCGTCTATATACATGGTAATAGTTTAAGAAACCGATGCTCGAGCTCGTAGGCGGAACTGACGCACCCATATAAATTTTGAATACATATACATATAGAAAAAAGCTGTATGTAGCACAGCTTTTATCAAACGGCGGGGTGTAGGTCGTTTGCCTCGTTGCATTTCGAGCGGAAGTAAAAGCTCGACGAGCTCGAATAATATATAATATCGGAGGGGGATGGTTATCGGTGGTGGTTTAAGGTCGTTCATCATTTCATTTTGCCAGCGGGAAGAAAAAGAAAGCTCGCGAGAATATTCATGGACTATCCTACGAGCCCCTACCCCCGCCTGCCCCTCCACTCATCTTCTCATGCGCATTGCCAAGGAAGAACGCATACTTTTTAACCCTCTGAGACTTTTAACATCGAACGGAAAGAGGAAGAAAGTACGGAAGCAAAAAAATGTTGTATGTACGTATTAGAAGGGTAGGTAGGAGAAACGAGGGAACAAAAGGGGTTGTGATATATGACGAGAAAAAGAGTGAGTGAGAGAGAGAGAGAGAGAGAGAGAGCAAGTACGAAGCACGTGGCTTCTTTCACACCTCCTTACAATCTCTTTCGTGCGTCGACCGAGCGCTCTACCGAGTTTTCTTGTACTTACACCTTTGCGATATATATATATGTCACGGCTTCGTAAAACAAACTTATCTTACGGGCGGCCCTGAAACGTCCTCGCTGCAAGCTGCGGCGCATATATATATATACTCTACGTATTATATATATATATATATAATGTAGTTTTATGATATATATAGCGCGAGATCCACATAGTACTAAATACAGACGTCCAAAGTTTCCGACGCAATTTTCGCGTCATCATAATATATCCGTCTTTACATATATGTATAGGTGCATATGCATATATATATGCATATGCACCTGGAACATCACGTTGCAAAAATAAGTATGTTGTATCGTAGAATTATTGGATGGAAGATATAAATATTCCCAGAAATGATAAACACGGTTTGTCGCGTTGCTTGTTTTCGCAATTTATTTTGTCAATAATTCCGGTTCAATAAACAGTTCATTGGTATCGGTACGCCTTATTATTATAGCTATTTTCGTTCAAGCAGTTTCATTATAGCAGTCGAAGCCACAAATTTTGTATTATCCGCTCAAAAGATACGAGGGTGAACGAAAGTAAAGGAAAACAACAAAGGCGATTGGTGGAGGGAGAAAGAGGCGGGAAGAGCGAGAGATTAATCCATCGTTGTGAAAGAAAGCGTGTTTCTTTCGATCGTTCATCGAGTGTCCGATTAATCGAGCGAATTACAATTCTTCGAATCGCCTCGATACCCACTCGATTATATTTATACCGCTATGATAAAATAACGTTCCGTTGGTCGATCGAAAACATCTCTTATAATTAATTAATCGCATTAATTGTGCATGAAACATTTTCGAGATAATTTTCTTTTCAGGAATATCGTTAAATACGATGTGAGGAAAAAGGTGCAATTTTATCGGATTTAGTTTTCGGAAAAATTTCGAAAACGTGTAGAAACATTGCAAAATGGAAGGAGAGTGTCGAGCGACAGGAAAAATTACGATAACGTCGAGTGCTGCCATCTTGCGCGCGGAAATAGCGTCGCGACACGGAGATCACGGTGAAGAAATGCCGCGAATCCATGACGTCTGATAAACTCCATTTTTGTGTAGCCAAACGTTCTAATTTTCCCATAATTTCGCGATTATCCGTTTGAATTATACACGTGTGGATTATATATTTTCCGTACAAATTTGTCGGAATTAATCTTACGAGTAGTGTCCTCGTGTATATTTGTACATAACTATTACATTTATCAGCCATAAAAATGCTTATCGCCTCATGGGCTTACATCCCTAATCCGCATTATCCAGCTGCACGCACGTCGATGTGCCCACCACCTCTGTGCTGCTACAAAAAACGAGAGAGAGAGAGAGAGATAGAGAGAGAGAGGGAGTGATAGCGCGAGGAAGAGGAAGAGAGAGAGAGAGAGAGAGAGGAAGAGATACAGAGGCGTCCAGTGGCCATTATAAAATCCTCCATAAGGCCGAGTACAGATACAAAGTACATGAAACGCGTTTTAGTCTACCTTATTACATTTTTTTTAACCACAGCAAATTTCAACTATGATATTGATAATGTACACGTAAAATTTATTAACTCGAATCGATCGACTTCCATTCGATATATAAATTGTCACGATTTATGGAACGATTGTACAACTTCGAGCGCAACTAACCTCTATTCGTCCATGCGCACACTGAAATACGCGTGCGCATGCGCATATACCCGCTCGAGTGCGTATGCGCAAATGAACGCACCCCTAAATCAACCTCTATTTAAATATATCCTCCAATATATAAAATCTTATATATATATATACAACGTGTAAGAAAAATACACAACGAGTCGTAAGCGTAAATACCTGAGAAGGATCTACCACGGCTATAACCTTATAACGCGAAGAGTGGAGACTTGTTTGTGATTGAAAATTGATGGACCGGAATCACAGAGGGGTTTTTGCCGGGTTAAAAAATAGGTGGAAAGCGGATGCTACTTCTATCCTTTAGCCGAGGATGTAAAAGCCCGGGGTGCGCCGCCTCGCGGCACGAGAGGCGCGAGGCGAGAGAGATCCTGCCCGATGGAGCTCTCACCGTTCCTCATTTATCAAAAGACACACGAGGGGCGACTCGCGACGCGCATATATAGTTATTCTTCGTCCCGCTACAGGTATAATACCTTACGCGAATGGCTTGCAACCGAAGGAGTCACCCTCCGCCGGCAATGCCGTAGGGAATATCGCCCCGAGGAAGAAACAAAAAATGTATACGCGTAAAGGATTTTTCCTCGACTCGACGTTTCTTGCTTCGCGCCCGCATAAATATCATTTACACGTCGCGTATCAAATTGTAAATGTTACTTTTACGTTTTACAACCCCGAATGAGATTTGTATTTATTATCACGGCACCAGGATGAATTATTAACCTATAGGCCGTTCCGTGCAAAATGACGAAGAAAAAACAAACAAACAAAATCTGACAAAATTTGGTTTCATAACGTTCGATTTAAATAACGCGAAATTAATTCGACTTATCGAAAATACAATTGTATATTGATAATCTCGTATTAGTGCGAAGAATTAGAAAAATTATACGATATTCGCCCGATCGAGATTCGTTCGATCGACGATCATGCCAAGTATACGTAATCACCGGAAACGACCCACGGTGCGACGCGAATAAATCTCGGCGGAGTCGAAGACTCGTTGACATCGTTAACTCTAATGCCTCGCTAAGCCACCGCGATATCACCGCACGAGCCGACCGTCAAGTACTACTATAGTGTTACAGGCCAAGTTTTCGTCCACTACATTCCCTCTCTTCTACCCTCTTCTTCATCCCCCTCTCCTCCGCCCCTCGTCCTTTCCTGGTCCATCTTAAATAGGATTAACGTTAAACTGAGAATAATCTGGGATGAGGTCGAGCCGGTGCGCTCCTCTCGTAAGGAGACACACTATCGACTTTGTGAGCGCTTCTACGCCCGATTGTACGTACCCACCGCGCCGAATAAACCTGGGTTAGAAACGTTGACCCTCTTTCCACGTTGACATTAGTATTAATTTTCGTTCGTCGCGATAAGAAACTCGAAACTGGGGCAATAACCGTAAAACTTGATTCGTTAGATCGATCGATACGAGGGATAATCGATCGATTTTGTACTAATCGATCGACGACAGAATAAACAAGGCAAAATTTGTGAAGATACGTTGTAGTAAAATTTTTGTCATCGATAACGAGGTAGTCGGTGAGCGACGGCATTGACGCAAGTCGAATAGGAAATTCGATTGAAAATAATCGTAAAAATGTGGACCGCGAGAGTCGATTTTTTTATTCTTCGACTACCAAATTTTTTAATCAAACCCGAGCGTTTTTTTATGGTTCTACATAGAGATAGCGAGAGAGAGAGAGAGAGTGAGAGGGGGGGGGGGGGGGAGAGGGAGAGCCGCACGAAACTCCATAGGATAGTCGAGGTTTCACTAACACACGGAATTTCATCCCCACCAAAGAGAAATTCACCCTCCCTCGCACGCCCTACCAAGGACACCAAGGACTCGCTCCCTCACTATCTGTCTTTCTCTCCCGGGGGTTGGAAATCTGCTCCGCCCAGCCACGTGACCGGGAGCCAACACTCTCGTCTCTCCCAGCTTCCAGTCTTTCTCTCTCTCTCTCCCTCTCTCCCTCACTCTCTCTCTCTCTCTCTCCTCGATCTTATTCTCTCGCTCGTCTTTTTCCTCTGTTGCTCTTTTTGTTCTTTTTCTTGTCTTTTTTCCATCCCCTTATAGAAACACCCTACCTATACACGCCACATGTACTTTCTACACTGGAAACGTACTGCTGCCACTCCAATATCTTCTATCTCTCTCTCGTCGCGTCTTTTTTTCAGGACGAAGAGGCACAGGCGGCTTCATCGTGACGACTTTATGCCTCATAAAAATGATATAAAATTTGTAAAGGCGTAGGAGTCGTAACGACCGAACGGCTTGGTCGTATGGAGTGTGTGCCTCGGGAAATGAGAGTTTTTTTAGGCTCTTTCGTGGACTCGTGGAAAATAGAGCAAACTTCCTTCTATATACGTATATACCCGTCGAAGGACGAAGGTAGGGAAAAAGGGCTATGGGTAGAGGGAAAGCTTGAAGAAAAGAAGAAAAAAGAAACAAACCTCGAAAGACGAAGACAAAGAGGGAGAAAAAAAATGTCGCGTGATTGTGTGCGAAAGAAATCTAAGCGAAAGGTTTCTCCCTCTCTCGTCCTTTCTCGCCCTCTACGACGGAGAATCCACCGGGATGTTTTTCAACGTCCGACGGTGCAGCAGTCAATACGATTCCCGTATGAAGATAAACTACGAAGAGTTCTCTTGGAATTCTTCGGAAATAAAGAAAGAGAGAGAGAGAGAGAGAGAGAGAAAGAGAGATGGAGCAGCTGTAAAACGTAGGACTTTCGCGATCTTCAGCCCTCTGTCGGTGAGTGTGTGTACTATATAAAAGGTTTTTTTTTCGTTCACCCTAGGAGCGAGCGAGAGAAAGATTTTTATTCAAACGCGTTATGTGTTTTATCGTCGTGTCTCCGATCGTAAAGATCCCGCACGACATCTCTCTTTCGAATTTTGAATTACGGAATATACGTGATTTATATATATATATATATATATATATATATGCATACGCGCGTATTATGGATGTATCGGATTTATATTATTCGCTGGATTTTATAGAGAGACATCGATGAAATGGTGAAATTTACGAGAAAATGGAACGAACTTCTAAATGGTTTTTTTGCTCTTTTTTTTACCTATATAAATATAAAATTCTCGTAGATTATCATCAGGCTTATGTATTAGGGCGATAATTATTACCGAGCTATTTTGATCGATCTAAATATTTATGCGAGTATAGAGAGAAAATATTTTTCGATGTCTCGATAAAATTTTTTTTTTAAATCCGTTGTACTGAAGAACAGTTGGAATAAAATGCTTATCTCGAACACGACGTACAAGATATGTATCTTGAAAAAAAAAGAAATGACAAAAATCGGCTTTTTACGTTCGAATCGAGAGTGTACAATATGTACTATCGCTAATAAAACACGATCGAGAAACACACCGCGCGCGTGTCGGCGGCAATTGATGTTCCACTAGGTATATAACAACCTTCGATGTGTACGATACGGAACTGATAGATCCTTTATAACGTACGCCGCGTTCTTCTTGTCTTGTTTGTTTTGGCTCGAAAAAAAAAAACATAACGTAAAAAGAAAAATCCGACGTGAAAATAAAAACGGAAGAACAAATATCGCGTTGACTGACGAGGAAAAAAATTCGACGACAACGATAAAACGCGAGCCTTCGACGACTCGATTCGTGCTGCGAAGAGATGTTTAAAAAATGTCAATTCTCGTTAAGATCGGACAAGTCTGTTTTTATGAATTTTTGAATATCGAAAAAATTTCTTTTTTCTAAATAAAAATTTTTTGTTTAGCGTATTAAATCTTTTTTTTTATGCAACTTGTCTCGTTTAAAAACAAATTCCATAAACACCTGAGGCCACGAATACTTTAAGAATTTGTAAGACGACGATTTGCTTTACACGTGTTTTACCTATGCGCTTTGCCTCTCTCTCTCTTTCTCTTTCTCACGCTTTCTGCATTAACGCAGAGTCTCGGTCGCGTCGTTAAACGCGGTACCGTTCGTAGCTGATAAATGTCCATCTTATCCCTTTATAGCTTACCGCGTGGGAGAGAGAGCTTGCAATAACTTAGTTTATGGGTTGTTCCTTGTCCGATAGCTCGCTCCGACCAAATGGCAAACCATAAATAATAATTCTATATATACAACAATATCTCCACCAAAACGTGTATCCAATTAGAATTCTCGGCGTGTTAAGTCCCGCGACTAATAATGGAGAGCGCGAACGCCCAATCGGTCGCTCGGACAAAAATAAAATTGAATTTTAAAAATATTTGATTATAAATCTTTCCATTAAATTTATTAGGAGAAAATTGATTAAACTATAATCCACATAATAAACGAACAAAAAATAGTGACATACAATAGATCAATAATAAAATTCATGAATAATTTTTATGTTAGCAATAATTACATTATCGTAATATAATTCCGAACAATTATATTTCACGCTCGAAATATTCTTCAAAGGTCACTTGACAATAACCGGCCTTAAAAAGAATTTAATTGCGAAAAGTCGCGCTCGTTTCTTTAATGTTAATCGAACGAACCATTAGCCGAAGCCGACAAAGAACTCGTTTCGACGCATCAGCAATTTTTGGAACGAAAACCCGATGATCCGAGCTTCGCTTCCGGATGCACACACGCTATTACCTTTATTGAACATCAAACATTCATTGCTCGCAGAGGTCGCATTAACGATCGATCCCTAGGAACTCATGAGCCCAGCTAGCACATAGACCGTGTAGGAATAGCCAGACATGTGCACAGTCGACAATTATAATGGCACACGGGACTCTCCGTCTCCATCTACCTCGCTCGCATCGTTCGACAGAGAGAAAGAGAGAGAGAGGGAGAGAGAGAGAGAGAGAGAGAGCTATAGCGGCAATCAAAGAGCCAATAATAATCAGTGACCGCGAAAAGCCGATGGCCATGTGTAATCCATAATCCTTCAATTATCAAATTACAATACTCGCACACATAGGTGAATAACACATTTGAAATACGTCCAACGGTACACGTTAATATTCGTAACCAGCATCCTCTCTCTCTTATACACACATACACAATCTACAGGCACACATTCAAGCACACAGTAACAATCCATTCCAGCTTTCTCCGTTACTCTCTCCATCTCCCTCGTCACCGTGAATGGTATATGTACTTTCGCCCGTCCACCGTTGACGAGCACGTCGCTCGTTCGCTCTCAAAAATCAACGTTATCCCCCCTCCACTCCTCAACTCGCATGCCCCCACTCTAGCAAGAGTACTCACACTCTATCTCTCCCTCTGCGCGATGTCACGCACACCAGAACTTCACCCACGCTACAGCTACGCGTCGCTCCGTTCGCTCCGAGCGGTCTAACAACGCCCTCTACCACGTTGGGCGTGGCCGAAGCGTCATTTGTCTGCACGGTCTGCTTGTGGAGGTGATCGCAAGCTTCTCTCTTCATTCCTCGTTTACCCTGCGGGCTCTCCCGTCAACCCGCTCCCGTCCTTGTTTCACCCTCGTATACTCGACTCCCCTGCCTCACGGATTGCCGTGCAGTAACGCTCTCTCCTCCGCGGGCAGCCCACCCAAGGCTTGACGTATGTACTACCCGGCTCTTCCGCGATCCGCAGGTTTCGTCGTGGAGGAGTACTTTGCTTCTTTCCCGCACGAGAGACGAACGGCTAGCGCTATCCTCTTACTTTTTCCAGCGGTACGGTGTACGTGACGTTTCCCTCTCTCACTTTCTTTCTCTCTTTCTCTCTCTCTTTCTCTCTCTCTTCGCCCTCTCTCCCTCTTTCCCTTGATAGAGGTTTCACCGTCTATCTCGATCTCTGCTTGAGAACTACATCGCCAACCCAGGGCCTTGACGACCGGACACTGCAACGACCCACGTCCGAGCTCGTGACCTCCTGGAATCTTTCATGATCTCTGTCCCTCTCTCTCTCTTCGCTTCATTCATGCGGACTTTAAGGTCCTTCATAACTCGGTCTGACCGTTATTACTCGGTACATGTGACGATCTGCGCTCGGGACTGATTCGATCGCAGTATTTCCGGGAGAAACGAGAGAGGGTCGTATCGCAGTAAGGATAGAGATTCGGAGTAATGATGAATCCCGTTACGAGGAGCGCGGTGCCTTGTGCAGCCTTTTTAAGGACTTTTCTATCCACCGGTAACTTTAGGATTTCGTCGTGAGGCTAACGTTTTTTTTTATCAGGGGCTTGTCCATGTCAACGAGTCTTACCAATTAACTAGGAACTCCGATCTTTTACTACCGTGGTATAAACTAATGTGAATCTTGTACGGCTTCTAGAATAAGATCTTCTAGAATAATCTGTGTTCCCGCACGGCCCTTCACAATTCTTCTCATCGCGCTGTTTTATGAATTCCAAGAGATTCACAAATCTTAGGCCATTTTGAAATGTTCTATATTATCACGCGTTCCAAGCTACAAAGAAACGTTTGCCCGCAAAAATTCTACCGCTCGATATATCCAAAAGAAACAACGGAAAGAAACTTACAAGTCAACGGGAGCATCATTCCAGCGTGTCCTCGGTGCTCGCATCTCGATAAAGTAGAAAGACGGAGGAGGGATGGGAGAAGAAAAAGGCAGAAAGAAAATAAACTTCGCGACCAGTAGAGAGAGCGCCTATCGCATATCTATACGCGGAAGGCCTAGTACTCGGTTGGCAGTGGTAACAGCTCGGCGCCGTCACCACGAGAGCGTATAGTACGATGCAGCGGTAGTGTCGTAGCTGTGGTAGTAGTTACGGCTGAAAAGAGTCAGACCAGCATAATAGTGGGGGAAGACCGCGGGCCAATCACGCACGATCCTCGTTCTCGTGGGCGGGGCAAAGCGCGCAAAAGTGGGGATAACACAAAGCTTCGACAGGCACGTACGAGCAATGTGGGCGTGTCTGTGGGCGGCGTCATCGTATCGTCGGAGTTGGAATGTTCGTATCTTCTCCGCTATCGCCCACGCACACGGGCCAACTCGAACGTGATCCCCCCTTCGTATTTGTCACATTTCCTACATACGTGTGAGCCACCTCCGTTCTCTCGCCTATGGTTCACGCTTTTCGGGGCAGGGGGGAGTTGAGTGCGTACCCGTAACAAGAAGGGTGGGGCGGGCAGAGGGGCAATATATCTATGTGTCTGTGTATGTGTCGAGTCGTGGGCCGAAGCGTAGCCGCGGAGAGGCGTGCGGAGCACGCGACGCAGCAACCGAGGGCGACCGGGGGAGGGGGATTGAAGAGAAGAACGAATTTTGCGAGGGGTGCTGCGAAGCACGCGAGGACGAACGTTCAGAGGGGTGAAGGGGCCGGCTGTGAGGAGGGGGGAGAGGACGAGAGAAGGCAAGAGAGCTCGGCTCGAGAAGAGAATCGAGAGAGATCCGTTGGGCCCTGGGATCGGAGAGAGCGGTGGTACACGGACAGTCAGACAGTCAGGCAAGCCCGCGAGAGAGCGCGCGCAAGGGAAAAGCACGACGCATCAGCACCAACCCACTAAACGCGCTCGCGCCCCGAGGCAGCAGCCAGAGGCACTAGGCACGGCCGCCAGACCGTGAGTCGAAATCCGTGGAGTTGTTGGTAGGAAAGGAAGAGGTGACGGCAGTGTGTGTGGAGCAAAGCAGCAGCAAGCAAGCCCAAGACCACTAGATCCGCGGCGGCTTACCCGACTTACGAGACTTAAGCCGCAGCCAGCCAGTCCGAAAGGCTCAACGGCGCTAAGCTTTTCGACCCCCGCGTGCCCTCGCCCCACGTTTCGCGCGTCCAACGGTACAAAACCCACCACTCTGTACTGTGAAAACGACGGGGTCGCGAACGCGCGAGAAGCCGCTACCCGTTACAACGAAACGTACGAAATACGCGGTTTTATCGTTTTTTTTGTTTCGTTGTTTTTTTCTTTCTGACTTTAGTTGCTTTGGTCGTTCTTTTTGTTTTGCCTCGCGGAGCGCCTCGAGAACGGAGCGACGTATAGCCGCGTCAACAACGTCGTACGGTCTCCGACGTGCCGGGGAGGATAAGTGTCCAACCTCGTGTGTACCTAACCCTACGGACCTGAAACAGCTGGCGACGATCGACGCTCTCGATCCCTCCACTCGACGAGTTTCCGTATGATTTCGAACATCACGTGTGCGTCCGCTACGGCAGTTTTTCCGCGTTGTTCGACGTGCGACCAGAGTTTTTTTCGACGCGACGTGACGTTGTTTGGTCCAGTGCGTCTTGGATTCGTGACTGTTTTGGTGAAGACTGGGAAGGAAGCAATTTTGTATCGTGAAAGATCATTTTGAACTCGATACTTTGGGACCGTTGAGTCGCGTTCATTGCGATTAAAATAATAACGCGCATCGCGCATCTTTTCAAGGGCTGCACGAATTTGAATTCTCGTTATGCAGTGAGAGTTTCAAGAACGAAATTGTTCCGCGGCCGTCCCAACGAGCCGGAGAGGACGGAGCTACGTCTTGCGTAACAAATTTTTGCTTGGTCTCTCGGCGCCGTCGAGAAAAACAGAGGCATTTATCAGTCAACGTCTGCGAGTCGACGAGCTCGGAACGCCCAAGTGCAACTCGTGACTGGAAGTGGCTAAAAAGCATTCTTGCAATTACATTACCGATTTCTTGATTCGAAAAGAATGAATATTTTCTTTTAAAAAGAGCGCGAGGAAAGAGCCGAGGGGTATTCAAAGTTGTCCGTGACCGTCGCATCGACGATCGGTACCAAAAACGCAGCGATAAAATCACAAAATCGATGAACACTTCCAGTCGAATCGCGATACATTGTTGAGAAGACGAGACGTTGAAAATCTTCTCAAAAACGCAACAATCACCCAAATTAAGTTGTCACTGACATTCGTAAATAAACGATCCAAAAATTCAGCGGATCGAATGCGGGGTGACAAATTGGAAAAATTCATCAGATCGAAGCGCCTCTAGCGTACGTACACGGGAAAAGTGAGTGCGGCGAATTGAGTCGGAAGTCAGCTCGAAAAGCGTCTTGTGCTGATTTTTTTCCAACGTCGGGAGAAAACGACAAGTGAAGTGAAAACGTTAAATTCGTGAATTAAAAACGGGTGTTGGAGGTGTTGGGGGTGGGGAGGAGAGAGTGAGATTCGTCGTTTCTAAGGTGTGATAAACAGTCAGCACGACGTTAACCTTCTACAGCATGGAGCGCGGCGGGGGCGGGGGCAGCCTCGAACTCGCCGGCGGCGGAGGCGGCGGAGGAAATTCGGAACTCTGCCTTCAAGACCTCGTTACCGGTTCGGCGACCGGTCTTTCGGTGCAGCATTATCAGCATGCCGCTGCCGCTGCCTCGATGGCCGGTCTTCACGCCGGTGATCATCTACAAAATGCCATGCATCATCACGACATGCACGGAAATTCGCATCACGACACTTCGATGCTTCACAATCCGAGTCATCAATTACATCACGAACCACTGGAGAAACTTAAACGTAGTGAGTCGTTTACAATGTACAGTATTGTCTCGAAGGAGGAAGCCGCAAGGAAGGCTGGGGAGGTGGGGGGGAGAAAGGAAAAACTGCAATTTCATTGATCGTAAATGAAAATTATTCCGACGATATACAAGAAAATGTCTTATCGTTTGTCGAGCCATGATTAAGTTCGTTTCAGAAAAAATATTGAAAAATTTCGAAAGAAGTTGAACAATGCGAAAAATGAAATTTTTTAGACCATCTTTTGATTTTGTGATTAATGCGTAACGGCGATTTTTTTCGTCGATCTTTTTGGCATTTGAGGCAAAAGATTGTAAAGCTGCGATTGAAAAGCTCGATGGTGAAACTTTTGGAATTATTTTTTGTTTTTTAATTGCAGAATAAATTAATTATTCGGCGATCTTCTTATCGCTCGGTGCAATTTCCTACCGCAGGATATATTTATGTCTTAGGAACGAATTCATTTCATATCACGATGAAAAATTTCGATATAGTATACGACGTAATAGAGAAAACGTACGTTTTTTTTACTCCGTCGAGTATTTCTTATCGCTTTACGTAGAACCTTCTTCTCGTTGTAACGATGCATTATCTCGTTCGAGCCACGGATGATAATACTCGAATATCCTCCACTCGAGGCTTTTCTATTTATTACACACGGATTATCGTATACATGGCGTGCGCGATGCTGAAAATAAATTCGCGCATGTTGAGTATTTTTTTAGCCAGCGTGAAAAGCGAGATTGGAGATTTTACCAAAAAAAAATCATAAAAAATGTACGGTCAAGGTCGCGAAGACTTTTTATCCGTCGGTAGATCGGGAGAACAATGAAAGTTGAAAATTGGATCAAAAAGTCGAAAATATTGTGTTTTTTTTTGTTTTTTCTTTTTTTTTCGAGGGCAGGAAAATAACGAGAGTAAAACGCATCGGTGTCGAGTCCATACAATATAAAACGCGCGAGAGAACGTGATGTTTTTGTCAGGTGCCCAGACAGGTACCGATAAAGTTTCGAGATAAGCACCACCGCGCCCATCACTTTTATTACACTCTCTCATTCGCCTCGCTCGTTCTTTCTCTATCTCTCTCTCTCTTTTGCGTGCTCTGTTTTTCATCGCATTCTCACCAGCGAGCTATACGCAGATAAAACCTTGAGTTTTACGGTTCGTCACAGATTCCAACATTAGTCGTGGCGACGATCGTTTGTATCGTTCCAATAAAAAAATTAAGAAAAAAGAACGCAGTCGCACGTTCACGGGTCATTCGCATTGTTTGCTCGCTCGAAATAACCGCGAGTGCAAAATCTTCCAACGAGAGAACAAAATGTTTCGTGGTATTCAAATAATTTTGATAATTTTCGAACGTTTCTTCTCCTGTTCGCGAAATGATACACATTTTAGCAATTAGCGACGAACGTAATAAAAATGTTCATAACCGTGACTCGAAAAAAACGCAAAAAATGCTCGAGACCATGAGGAAAAATAAATACTGAAAGAATTTTTCAATATTTTCCTTCGCTCTGGGAAAAAAATTCAATAATTCTGTACCTACGCGACTCGAAAAAGATCCAAAATTCTATTACACCCGAAAAATAATGAAAAATAATAAAAAAATTAAGATATTTCCAAGAATTTTGCTTTTATGCATATTTTTTCCACAAGAAGGATCGAAATTTACTTCAGTATTTTCGATTATCGAACAGCGCAGCTAAACCGCGATTTTGCTTACCGAAAAAGAAGAGCGAGAAAGAGATATCTCTAAAGAGCTAAAGAGCGAAGCGACGCTCTCTCTCTCTCTCTGTCTCACTCGCTGCTTGAGAAAAGACGTTACGGCGAGTCCGCGGGGGGTTGAAAACGTTCCGCCACCTGTTTTGTGATTCATTAACTCACCGGCTTATCGGGATAAGGCACGGACTTATCCAGGGCTCGAACCCGACACCGCACCGCTAAACCCGATCTTATTCCAATGGCAACCCGACGCTCTCGCGCCGCGCCCAGTGCACACAATCGTGTATTATTATACCCCTATATACACTCTTCCCCGAATCTCGTTTTCTTCCATACGTGAGACCGACTCGGCTCCTTAACCGCCAAACTAATACATTCTCCAAATCCGAAACGACTCGGTGAGTTTGTTCTCGACTTTTTCGCGATTTTCGCCGAGAGAAATTGGCTCATGGTCTACCTAAGCGTTGAAAATATTTATGCTTTTTCAAATATCAGGCTGGCCAAAACGAAATTTAAACCGTTTTTTTTTCTTTAATAAATCCACAAAATGCCAATTGTTTTTTGGCCAAACGGATAAAGTGATATTACACCCGTGCTGTTCATTGGAGACATTTTAAATCATCTTTGAGGCGAGATGCCTTTTGTGAGAATGCTTTTTTTGCGAATTTGTTCACGATTTGGTGAGGCTTGTTTTTTTGTCACGATAATGAACAAAAATGGCTGTATCGACTTCTTGGCCTTTTTCAACAAAGTTGATTCCAAGCGCGAATGGTAATTACGCGAAGTAATTAATTGGGGCTTGAGTGCTCTACGGAAGTGAACGATGTCAGGTTCTTCGCCCCCCCCCCGTCTCTCTCTCTCTCTCTCTCTCTCTCGACCGCTCTTTCTGTACCTTTCGCGATCAACGACGATGTCGTAAAGTAACGATAAGGACCGCGTGAAATTGAATGTCTCCGGTTCGGCAACGACGTGAGCTGAATTTTCCAAGGAATTGAATTTTCCGGACGATAAAATTGTGATTAAAAGTGGACGGAAAACACACGGTTAAATCTGCCCGAAGGAACCCTCCTTTACGTAGAAGGAACGTAAGATTCATAGACCGCTTCGTGTTATCGCGCTTTCTCTTTCTCTCTGTCTCTCTTGAGAAACCGAGGGTCATCGATTTCCATTCAAAACGATCCAAAACCCGCCAATCCACACGGCCGATTCGTCATAATTATCTTTGACGAATGACGAATTTATTTTCCAATGTTTGCACACGACGGTGGAAAATAAGAGATAGCGAACAATCGATCGAACGGGTCAAGAGACCCTGAGGCGGAAAAAATAAAAGTTCACCCATTATCTACATCGGTGATATCGTTTTCATGGTAAAAATGATACACGTGATCCATAATACAACAGAAAAAATATTCGATGGCTGAAAATCGGGGGTTTTCACAAAAAACATTGATAAAATTGGAAAATTATTAAATTTTTTCATAAAATGTAGTTAATAAATGGGAGCTATAACAATATAAATACAGCAACCTAACAATTTCCAGTTTACGCTGTCTGTAATTATCAAAGATGAACAAAAAAAAACTAATTTTTTTTTGAAAGATCTAAAAAATCAATAAAATCATGGTTTTTCTTATCTTTTTTATTGACTATCCTTAAGTATCGAAGGCGAGACACCCTCTCGCCCCTTTTCAGAATCTGTCGGTCCATTCGGTCATTGAGAATACCAATATTTTGCCAGCAGAATAATCGTTGTGGCATACGGCACCTTCGGGTATTTCATACCCCATATATATATAACTCTATATAGCAAGGACCCAAAACCCATATCTATATATAATGCATATAATAGGTCGAGCCCCCGAGAACGACGAGTCATTTACCCTATCCCTTTATTATCGAGGACCTTACGAGCTGCGCCTCGGCAGATGCGACGTGAAAGTCAACCCTTGTGGCCCGAGCACATCCCAAACTCTGTCCTAATGGTGTTGACAAATTGCTCGGCTAGCCATGCCTCCCCGGGGAAAACGAGTTTTTCTACGTGTCTTTACGACCCCGCAAAATCATCTGTGCTCGATACTCGCCACGAGTCCAACAGGACCAGATATCCTTGCGGTCTGCCATTTATCCTACGTGTAATTCTTATCGAACTCACCCTCGATACAAACAAACCAGTGACGGCAAAAATTTGTATGAATTGCTCATAGTTTTGGAACAACAGTTGGTCATTAATTTTGGCAAAAATTGCAGGATCATGAATATAAATTTTATTTGTTTCTCACTAGCGATTAATCATTAATCTCGTTTCGAAAATATCAAAAATGTATTGACACTTTAACGCACATTGTGATAAAAATTTAATTTTTCGAGTTCATTTTGAAATAATTCAATTTTGATTATATAATTTTTAGTCACATCGATGAATGAATGAATGAAGTCAAATTTATCGTTATAATTCATCTTCATCATTTATGCAAAACAAAAATCGATCCGAGACAAAAAAATACATAATTTTTAGCGACTTCGTGTGTGGTCAAAAATCTTCCCCAAAATAATTCATTCGACCCTGCCGAATTTGTTCTCGTCTCGGTTTCGCTTCCTGTCACGCCCATGCGATGTGTTTTTTTTACCGGATGGGGTATGTTTGCAAGAGCGTTGTCAAAATCATCCGCGAGCGAGTATGCGGTCGGTCAAACGGGAGAGCCGAAGCAAAGCCGGACGTTCGAGGTTCGATTTTCCGGTTCGATTTTCCTCGACGCGTGATCGAGCCTTGCGAGGGCGGGTTTCCGCGCGAGAGAGAGCCAATCACCGGCTTATCGATGGGGAGTGACGCGGGTTTCACCCTCAAGCAGACAAGCCCAAGCCGAGATGCGGTTCTCTGGTCTACTGATGGGTGCACGCGGGGTCGTCCGCAGGATCAACATAGAAATGAACTGATTTCCTTCCCATTATCTCAGCTGCTTCTGGCGTTACTGTACGCTCCAAATAGGCGGCAGGTTCATGTCTCCTATATATATATAGTTTGTATACTGGTCTCTTTCCTATTATATACCTATATACGCGTACTCGAAGAAGAAAAGTCCGAGGACGAGAAAAAGGGGCTCATCACGTCTCCCAACCCCTCGACCCCTCGAAAGTTCGTGACGATCTGTGTGAACCGAGAAAATCCGGAGAGAACTAAGATTTTTTGTGAGAACTAGCGTCTACGATTTTTCCCTCGGATACTTTTGGCGAGAGTCAAATTTGCAGTTTCTGGAAAATAATGTAGATACTAGTCTCAAATTATGAAAAATGTTATTATTATTATTCTTACTATAATTTTGTACACGATTTTACTTCAATTATCAGTTATTTCTTCTTGTTCTTATTTTTGGTCCGAAATGGAACGGGGGAAAATTGGATTTTTTGGTGAATTTGAGTTGTAATTCAAGAAATTGTCATTCCTATGACAAAAGGAAATGGGTATGATGGATTTTTTCGGCATTTTTTTGGTCTACGATTTTTTGAAAACGTCGAAGAACGCACCCTCGTCAAAAATTGTAGGGCTGCACCGGGATCGTAGCTAAGGGACGTCTCTCTTACTCTCTCGGGTTACGTCGATCGTTCGTCCAAGCTTGCACGTGATCCGGGCGCGCGTCAAAAGTTGAAACTAAACAAATTGCTGCTTCCGAGAGCGAGAAAGATAAAGAAAGTGAAGAAGCTCGTAGGGTTGGAGTCCGGCGAACCTTAGCCTTAGGGAGTTGACTTTTCACACATTTTTCCGAGCTTTTCATTCTTCTTCTGAATTCCGAAAACTGTCGAGTGACCAATTGGTACAAATTTTCAATTTTATCTTTTTTATTCACACTCGAAATATTTTTTCAACCCTTTCCGTTCAAAAGTGCAAAAAAGCATTACCTATCTCAACTTAAGCAAGATTCAAAAATAATTTTCTATAAAAATGCTATTTCGATCGAATAAAATTGATTTTAATCGAATCGACGCCGTTCCGTCGGAACTCTCACTTCCGAATAAACCACGAGAATGAGACTCTCATCTCGGACCGTTCTGTAATTCCCGGTAAGAAATCTTTACATACCGGCGCACTTTTAATAAATTATCCCTCAACAACTCGCCCCGAAGATCTTCGCTTATCGCATTTGTCTTTCAACTCTATCTCTTTCTCGAAGACTCACCCTCTTGATTTGTATCTTTTCGTCAGACGTCACCCTTTCGCGCGGCCGCTTCCACCGGCATAAATTTCTTAAAGCAAGTAACAAAAAACAAACAAAAAAATCTAAAAAAACGCATTGAAATACCGACGGAAATGCCACACGCGATTTTCCATGGGATTATTATAGTTAGGTACAGCACGAATACTAAATACCAAAAGCCAACGAAAATGTCCGCTTATACAGGAGGCTTAATATGATACACGAGATCTGCCTCGCGATGTCTGCTCCCGATTAATTTTAACCAAAGATTATACGTTGCTTGACATATCTGTATTTCGAGGATCACTTTGACGCATGCGCAAAAGTTCCAACGTGCTGTACGAATGAAGCAAGTTGAAAAAGGAAAATGGATGACAAAAGAACGTTCACGGCCAGCAATTTCGTTCGAACGAAAATTCAAAATTTTGTCACAGAGCTGGGACCGCGGGGGCGCGTCAATTTGTATGCGTATGAGTATCATTCTGTGCGTGTGTCGTGTAAATCGGCGATGCTCTCGACGGGTTTCTCTTCGTCGGGGTGATCAAGCACGTGCTTTTAATGGGTGAGGGAGGGACGTGAGAGAGGTAACGTTCGCGTTACGCGTTTCTCGAAGACCGGTAGGCTCTCGTCACGAAAACGACGTGTAACACACACGCGGCACGGGGCCCAGCGGTGGCAGCTCTCAAGCTCTGGCTAATAAACGACTTCCTAAGGAAGCCAAGGATTAGGAGATTAGGGCGAACGCGCCTTGCCTAGTGAGAAGAAGAAGAAGAAGAGAGAGGGACAGGGTATAGCGAGATGTCTCGACTTTCTTCTTCGGTCTTTTCGAGTTGAACAGCACCCTCGCACACGGTACTATATATATATATAGAAGCGAACATAGGGGACGATCTTGGGCACACAGGTGCTAGCCGCGCGCCATCCTAACTTCACCCCTGGCCCTCGTGTCTCCTCGCTCTTTTTTGCTTCGATCTTTTTTTTTCTTCTTTCTTCTTTCTTCTTCCTTTCCTTTCCTCACACCCATGTGCATCATTCACCCGAAGGGACACCCTGTTTGTCGAGTAATTATCGGCTGGCTCATGCACCCCGAGCCAATCGGGAGGGGATGTTTTCTATTCTCACGTTAGAAAAAAGACCTCGACGCTGTGATATAAAAAATATTTTCTTTTTGATACCTTACGATAAAATTAATTATTGTTTTTTGTTTTATAATTATAAATAAACAAGGCTTTGTCACAATTTGTAAATCGTCGTGAGATTTTGATCGAGAATTATAAATATTTTATTGTGTTGATCTGTTTTTTTGGCAAATTAGAGAAACATTTATCGGGTTATTGCGATTATGTTGATAATAGAGGGGAAGTGTCACGATATTTTGAAAGAAAGAAAAAAAGAAAGAAAAAATGATTTTTATCGGTCTTTTATCGTGACGCGAGAGAGCGTTTCAGCACTTTTACGGCTGACGTATCGCGGTGAGACTTGCTCGTGCACGATGCAGCTGCCACTACTATACCGTGTACGGTACATAACGACGTGTACGTATACGTTTTAGTGACGCGAGGTGTATATATACGCGAGTTTTAATGTATATCTATGACGGACCCCATGTAACCCACCCTATCGTCGATGCCACAGTAGGTGACGAAAACGATACGCCCCACTAGCCACCCACGAAAAATGTTTGCGTCACGTGTCGCTTTATTCATAAACGACGGCCACGTTCTCATTGAGCTCCCGCCGGTTGACTCTCGCCGTCCGTCGGCACGAAATCCGGCAGACGCGTCTTTTTTCTGCATTTTATCGCGACGATATTATCAAACCTAATTAATTTTTAGCAACGAAATAAAAATCATCCAACCAAAATCTATCCGCGAAAAATTAAATTTCGAATCGAATTATTAAAATTTAATTGATCCGATAAATTGAGAAATAATTGTCATTTTTATCTTGAAAATTAATTTTTTTTTTTCGTCATATCGGACTCGACGAATTTCTGACGTACTTTCCATTCCGGCCAACGGAGAGACGCACCAAATTTCTAGAAAATGTGCAAGCACAAAGTCAGAAGAGCCGGAGAGTCTCCGGGACATTCGAATATATATAAGTATATATAATGTCGCATACACAGCCGCCCGTAAAATCCGTGGGGATTAGCGGCCGCTAATATATCCCGCGGGTAAAAACGCTCCGAGCAGCTGAGATATTCGTTCGTCTACTCGACTCTACCCTCTCTCTCTCTCTCCAACACACGCACTGTTTCTCTCGTGCCCTCTTGGTTTCTCCTGCTGCTGCTGCCAGTCCTCTCTTATACCGCTGCTGCACCAGCCCGACGTTACGGTTTGTCTTTGACATAAAATAACTTGAAGTAGCGAGAAGAAAAGTCATAAATTCGTGAGTTAGAATAGTTTCTCGTTATCCTCTTTTCACCACCTCTACCACAGAACTGGCCACCGTTCGAATGGAATACCGTTCGAAATAATTTTATCATGAAATTAGAATTTAACAATAATAATAATAATAATAATTATTATTATTATTATTATTATTATTATCATTATTATTATTATAAAGTATTATTTTCCAGAATAATTTTACATTATTTTTGCAGAGAAGTAATTACTGACATTATGTTTTTTCCAGTATCTCAAAAGTTCATAGAGACGAAAAATTGATCGAGTAAGAGCGACGAAAAGCGTGCCGGCTACTTTATCCATTGACAAATAGCCCTCGTTGATTCCTCGACTATTCCTTCGGGGACTTTCCCTAAGTATATGTTTCCTCGTTGTCGTATGAAATCATGTTAAATCTTCGTTTCTCCAATTTTCTTCGGCGAAAGGTCGTGGGTGAAACGACGAGGGCGTGAAAACACGTGTCAACTATGAAGCGCGCGCGTGTAACCGAACACTTGGCCCGTATCGTTGAACACGAGCGAAACGAGAGACGAAAAATTTCACTTTCTTTTTCACGATGTGTGTGAAAATTTTTGCATAGTAAAATTCATTAGTTCGACCGTTAATTGAAATTAAAACTTAATCATTTTGATTATTATTTTTATCGTTACGGCGTGATAAATTTTGAAATTTTTTTGTTTTTTTCGTATTTTGAAAACACGACGACGAACGAGAATATTTCACACACGCTCTACATTTTCGCTTCTGGAAGCGGCGAATCGATACGGACACTTCGACGAAGTGCTCGAGAGCCTCAAAAACGAGTCTACGAATGTCCAAGTGACATATATATATGTGTGTCACGTATATAGTCGAGAGAACCATAGGGGGTGACTCGAAGTGTGAAATATTTGGCAGGAAGGGTGGAGAGTGTCCAACCACATAACGCCCCCTGTTCGTCCAGTTGCACGACCTTTCGAGAAGCCCAAATTTTTCTCCGTCGTTCCAACACGACGTTCCATTCCCCGAAAGGGATGAGCATCCCCGAAATACTCGCGGTAACTCAATCGTCGATTCACACGGCTTCTTCGTCCTATTCCGAGACTCCTGGAACTCCGCGGGATATCACGGTGGGAAAATTACGAAACATTTTCGTACTCGCGCTAATCGCCTCTCGGCTGGAAAGAATTAACAAAAATAAAAAAAAAGAAAAATCATTCGATGACGAAATAATATTAACTACCCTGAAAAAACAGAATACAAATAACAATAACATTTTTTTGTTGGCGCATGAAAAATCGTGTATTTAAAGATTATTCGAGGTTGAAGATATTTTTTTGTATCGATTGTTTGAAGATTCTTTGAGATCTTTTCTCGTTGGACCAGTAAATTTTTGATAAGCATTCATGGGAAGACAAAAAATTATGAGCGAAGGATTTTCTTGATTTCGAATCGAGTTTTCGAGGTTTTCCGTGTGTGCGACCGTTTCGGCAAACAAACGGCGGTCGATCGTGTTCAAACACTCGAAGCATCGTGCCCTTTGCTCGCGACACTTCTTACGTCGTTCTCGCTCCTTTAACACGTGTTTCTCGTGTCTCTTGAAGTACCGAAAAATGTCTGTAAATACGAGAAACCGATCTGTTTGTTCCCGAATGATTATAGACATGTATATATATATATATATATATATATATATATATATATGTGTGTGTGTGTGTGTGTGTGTGTGTGTGTGTGTGTGTGTATGTGTGTGTGTGTGTATGTGTGTGTGTGTGTGTCGATATGTAGAGATATATGTATATACGTGCTCGTCCGAGTGGTTTTTACGATCCTCGACGTAAAAGTAGCCTGTGTTTATACACGCGTCGCGATAACGCAGAAACATAAAAAAAAGAAGGAAACCCAGCCCAGAGAACAATGAGTTGTCGCCTCGCCGTAATATTTCGTAGTGATCGTTGAATTTTCAAAAAAATAAAAAATTCACCAATATTTTTGAAATTATCTCGGCGTCCAATTTGCCAAACGAGCAATTAATAAAAGTGTGAATATGAATAAAAACAAGTGTTCGATTAATTAATTCATTAATGATTAATTCATTGATTAATCGATTAATTTATTTATTAAAACTCACGAGCTAGCCGAGGCTCCCGTGTGTTATATGTCTTTTTCGGCTTGCTCCTAAATCAGAGGGAGTTATGTGACGACTAATTGTAAACCGCGTCACTCCCCTCCACGAAAAAGCGAAACAGAAGAAGAAGAAGAAGAAGGGGACGTAGACGAAGAAGGAGAATAAGACGAAGAATAAGAATGAGAATAAGAATAAGAGCTGTTAGGTCCCGTCGACCAAATATAACTAAACGAAACGAAAGTAAACGACCGAGCCGATTAACCGCTCAAACTCTACCACATCATACATATATATATATATATATATATATATATATAGAGTGTGACAGGCAGCAGCCAGAACGCCAGTACAGCAGCCTCCCCGGCCCTATTCTCGACATCCCCAGTTTCTCTATAGCGAGAGTCGCTATTCTGGCAAGAAAACGTCTCGAAACCGCGTGTATTTCTTTTTTTCGTTTTTTTTTTGTTTCTTTTTTTCAAACGGGAAGGTGTCGAGTATTAGTCGCTTGACAAATATCCGTAAAGCAGCCTGGATGGACGTCGATTGATGTCTTCCTCGCGTATAAAGCTACTCTCATCGGCGACTCTCGGATTACTGAACCACTTCGAAAATCGAGAGAGAGAGATTTTCGAGTCGGAGCGAAACAAAAAATGGGGGAAAAATGAATAATTAATCGTCGTGTGTATCGATCTAATTAGCAGGCTTTCGGTACTCGAGGAGAATGACATTAATTTGGTTTTACCTGAATAATAATAACAATAACAATAATAATAATCATAATAATAATAATACTTAATAATAATATAATTATCATTATTGCTATAACTGAGAGTGGCGCACGACATAATTTCGTTGACAGACGAAAACGTCGACACGTGCGTACTCCTGCATATTACAGAAAAATAATCTGCGCAGTTATCACTCATCTCGTCTAGTCGTGTACCCGGTGTACGCGAGAGAAGAAAATATGATGACCGAAAATCATAAAGCTGCTTTCGTGGGCGTATTTATCTTTCTCGAATAATAGCGAGCTTGACGCAGCAGGGGGAAAAAGCTCCCTGGTCTTATAAACGCTTTCTCTCTCCCTCCCTCTCTCGCTCTCTCTCTCTCTCTCTCTCTCTCGGTGTTCCCAAAAATGAATTGGTGAAATGGAAGGAAAGAAAAAACGAAAAGAACAAAAAACAGACTCGGGGCTTGCAGCAGGGGTTAAAGAGGGAAATGAAACGACCGAGTTGTAAAGTAATTTACGTCGAGATGGAAAACTCTCTCGCGTTGCTCGTTCGCGTTGGCGGAGTTCCCGTAAACATTTATACATTTATATAGTGTATATGTATATATGTATAGATATATATACATATATGTATATTTGTTTGTCACGACAACGTTCAATTCCCTGTGGAATAATCGCGGGATCGTTCGAACGAGACAGTCGCGTGAGTGGATATCAAGAACAAAAATATATCCACGATTCACGAATATAATCGAGGCATTTTTTTTGTGGACCGAGGTGCGCTGTCGGTCCTCGCTTTGCGTTGAAATACTTCGCGGACTCTAAGGCCACTCTCTCGACACGGTATAGACAGATAAGTGCTCGATGAATTCGAAACTTGGATATGAATGAAAATATATTGGCGGATGAAAATTTCGTTGGCTTCGTTAACGAAATAATCAAATAAATGTATACGCCGTACGTTGGGAGATTCGAATGACCGAGGAAATTGCGGGGTTTATTTTATTATAATAATAGATCGTAATAGATCGTAATATTTGATTTACGTTATCTTTGATTGATTTAATTTGAATTATTTTGATATTATATCGAAATTGCAAGAGTATGAATTATTTTTTTTGCAGTGTGGGCACAGAACGATTTTCGAGACGAAACGAACGGTGGCTTGGGACGTCTCGACTCGTCGGGACACGGGGCTCACACACCGGGTGGCAGCACACCGAGCACCCCCGGCGCTACGCCAGCGACACCGTCCGGAGGATTTTCGACCGCACAACCGAGAAATTGTACGAACAATGGACACAGATCGAACATACGAAAACGTGAGACTGCAACGAATTTAATTTTCGTTTCGTTCGAATTGAGAAACAAAATCAACAAATTATTATTATTTTCTTATTTTCGTAAATTCAATTTTTTATTAATTACGACAATTAAAACTTTCCATAAATTTCTCTCGAAGGAACCAATTTCAAAATGAATTTTCATCTATAAAAAAGCAAAAACAATTTAAAAAAAAATTTTACAAACAACGTCTTCGAGAACGAGTCGAGTACAATCTCCCGGAATGTCGAGAATATTTCGCGAGATCGCGAGAGGTATGTGGTCGTGCGAAGATTCCAGTGGCGAATTGTCTTTCGCGCGAGTACGAACGCGAGCCTGAGCGTTTCCAGAGCAACTATAAGAGAGTAGAGGCGCCACCAGTCTCTCCTTCTGTTCTGTTTGCATGTTTGTTCGGCACTTTAGCCATCGGATCTTCTCCACGCGAAACGGAACGCCGTCGACCACGGGCGCCATGGTGGGCATACACACGCACACACACACACACACACACACAGACACACAGACACACAGACACAAAGACACTTCTTCGAGTGAGAGAAGCGCCTCTTTCCAAATCCCCGCAAATTGAAATATCCCCGTAGTCTTAGGCTTCCCTGGTTAACAACAACCGGGACAGATCTCACTTCACTCCGGTAATCCTCACCAAGGCGGGTCTAAGTCTTCTAGCAATTTCTTCGGGCCAAGTCAGTGAGGCACGTTCGTATAACGCTCGAGAAATCTCACTGTGCGCGAACCAACCGCGAGAAAGTGAGAACGCTCACGGCCATTTTACATTATACTTAAATATACACACACCCACATATATATATATATATATATATATATATATATTAAAGACATTCGCAAAGTTTTGAATGCACAGTCGAGTGCATCGAGTCACGAAAATTAAGTGCGAGAAGTCGTTACAATTGTCTAACGGCCAAGAGGAAATTACGTTTAATTTGCAACTTGTAACATTTAGCGTCAACGATGAAATTTTCGTCTTCGTTTTAAGAAAAAAACAACGACCTACCTTTCATTCTCGTAAAAAAATAAAATTAAATAATAAAAATAAAATTGAAATCTTATCGAAATTAAGATTTATTCTACAGTTAATACGACATAAAATATCAAAATATCGCGATAAATTGTGTCCGAGCGTTGAATTAATTCTACGAGTACCGGAAAAACGTTTCGCGCGATACGAAGCGATATCGTTCGGTAGCCTTCGATACAAACGAGGTTTTTCGATCGAAAAAAAGGGGGAAAAAGACATGAGAATGCATAGCACACCGTATGCGAGGCATTGAATAAAAGTATGAGCAACGCAGGACGGTCGAGAGGATGGGACGGGGAGAGGACGAGGAGGAGGCTCGTGATAGCGGCACCCTTTGAGAGTAGCCAATCAATCAAGCGGCTGTCAGAAAAGGCGAACGCGCGCAACGGGTCTCCGTGGCCGGCTGTCCTGTAGATTCTTCGTACACACGTACGACACACAATGCGACGGTGCATGTATGGCAACGCGCGAGGTAGGATGCATTTGCCCTCGTCCCGGTTCCTATTCTCACCTGTCGTTG
Organism: Netelia inedita; assembly: GCA_964017225.1. Classification (NCBI taxonomy): domain Eukaryota; kingdom Metazoa; phylum Arthropoda; class Insecta; order Hymenoptera; family Ichneumonidae; genus Netelia; species Netelia inedita. The sequence continues at coordinate 39,946,995 of OZ024922.1, forward strand.
TCGCACTCGGGGAAAAAATAATCTACATGTATATAAGAAACGTACTCGATAGCTCTATATATAATAGGAAAAATCGACGCGTTGTCCGATCGTTCTCCCGTCCCCCCTCGCACCGCCACCAACGTTAAAAAGGTATACACTAACCTACCGCGTACAGAGATTACCGATCAAACGATCCGCTTGATCCACAAACTCACCGACACTAGTACACTTACAAGGTAAAAGTCAACGCGTCTGGTAAACGAGAATTTTATCGATAGGCGGCCTTTTTTCCATCGTCGGCAAATTCTACATGTTTGTTTAGCTTTTTATTTCTCTACTGGGACATCGTTTCGATTGTCAATTTTATTATTTTCATTCATTTGTTTATTTTTTTTTTTTTTTACAAGAAGTAGATAAGTGAAACGGACAATTAATAAGATTTTTTTTAAATATGATTTTTGGTAATTTGTTAATTGGTCAGGGGTGCGATTGTGTGATTTTTTTTATTTCGTTCGTGTAATCGAATTCGTACGTTTGATTGCATTCGTTTCAGGTCCTCGATCACCGACGGAAGTCAAGCACGAGCTGAGGGGTGGCGGGGGTGTCGTCTCGCCAAACAGCGGGGTGGTCGGTGTCAACGATGCGACGGACAAGGACGAGCCGAAGAGCAAACGACAGAGGCGACAAAGAACGCACTTTACGTCGCAACAGCTTCAAGAATTGGAATCGACTTTCGCGAGAAATCGTTATCCCGATATGTCGATAAGGGAGGAAATCGCCATGTGGACGAATCTTACCGAGCCCCGAGTCAGGGTGAGTCCGAGAAATCATATTTTTCTCTTCAGCTTTCTGACACAAATTATCGTCATCATTTTTTTTTTAATTAAAAAAAGCCCTTACGTAATTTTGTTTGAATTTAATTTCGATATTCCTCGATTTGTTATTTATCTTCCGGAAGTTTGTTCGTTCGAGATGAAAAATGGTCCCACCGAAAAAAAAAATATATATAAAAAGGCGTCGATGCGAAAGTAGGCGAGTCCGATAAAATTGTCGCGATACGTTTCCGACTAATGAGACACGAGTCGTATCGTACGTATTCGTCCAATCGAATCGCGAAGAGATATATCGTGCGTCGAGTCATCCGCGATAATCGACGTTTCGCCCTCGATACGACGACGTACCTATAGGTAGGTACGAATTCTCACGTTCGCGTTGGCCAACGGTAATTCGCCATCTTGGATTAAAAAAAAGAAAAAAAAATGCGATAACGCGACGAGAAGGGATGAGCCTGTTCGAGATGCATTTCGTTGGATCGATTCGTATCATTTTTATTCGCGTCACTTCCACGAAATATTAAATATAAAAGTTATTCGAGAATTTGCATTGTCTCGAACTTGCGCCTCGTGGGATCAAAAGATATCGGTAAATATCGTGACCGATAACAAATAAAATGAAAAAATTCATCAATAATAAAATCGTCATTATTTCGATGAAAAATTTACGATGAAAGTGTCTCGTAGAACGAAAGAAAATAGGATGCGCTCTCACGACAGAAGAAACAAAATTCTGGACAGTTTCGTCAAGACTGTAAAAAAAACTGACGATTTTTTTACGACTTGTAAGTGGCGGAAGGGCTGAGGTCAAGAATAACAATCCCAGCGAGGCGTCGCCCGCGTCGCACAATGACGCCATTGACGCCTATCCGTTACAAAAGCAACGCTTTTGCCCCTTTCCCGCGAGTTACAAGATCCACGTATATTTTTGTCGTGAACTTCGGTTTGGATCGTTCTCATAAAGGTCATCCTTATATTCAAGGCATGATGCACCGTCTTCGGGTAATAGAACACTAAAGAACTCTTTATTACGACGATTCAACGATGGCTCAACTTTGACGACCTCCGAAGAAGGAGGTCGTCAAAGATTGATGTTGCGGATGAACCGAGCTACTTGTGAAATTTTCTCGTTTTTGCAAATAAAAATCTGAGTATCGAAATTTGTCGAAGTTACTCGAAAGATTTCATCGGATATCGTGGATCGAATTTGTCGTCCTGACGACAAGATCATGAAGAGAATTATCATTACATTTGATATAAATTGAATTTTAAAAGAGTTTAGTTGTTATCTTATATATAATTATCGTAGAAAGAAGATTTTCAAATTTTGTCGTCGAGTTTAGAATAAAAAGAAAAACGATCGATAACTTGAGAAAAAAAATCACTAAACTTGATTGCTCGACCGAAACTAATGCAGAAACGAGGGAAGGTCCATTGGACGCTGACCAGCGATCAGGGTCATCGTTGCACAGTGTTGGGGTTATAACAGGAGAGAACGACGTCGACGAACGACGGGGAAGGGGTTGGCGGAAGGTGAGGTGGAAGCTGCGCGAGAGAGGCTTTGCGCCGGTAAGCCCCCATGGATTTATAGAACCGCACACACAACGGCCTCGTAGAGCCATCCCGCTGTCTCTAGCTCCTCTGTGAAACCAGCTAGTGCCAGCGCACATCCGACCACCGTCGGCTGCCACGGCGTTATACGCCATGTACCAAAATTCTACCTACTATACATTCAGAGCGAGAGAGAGAGAGAGATATCTCGTTGGGCAGGAGAGTTCGGTGGCTGGAGGTCGAGAGAGCGTCCCTTCTCTCTTGCTCTCGTCGTTCCTCTCACTCGCGAACTGTAACACACCGTCGGTGAACGTTCTTCATTCGACCGAGCTCTCCCGGTGGGTTTCGTTACGAGAGCGGCACTCCGTTCAACGGATTACATACCGCTTATACGCCGTTGGCTACCGCGACCATACCTTGCGCGGGTATTCTCTTCTACACACCGTATCCACATATATGTGGGACCACATACCCCGACATCCGCGCTATATTGCTTTTGGATTTATGGAACATCCAAAACTCCTACGGTTCCCCGTTCAACGTAACCACTCTTTACCTCTCTGGTTCGTACGAAGCGTAAACCTTTTGATCTTGTATTCCGGGCGCGCAGTTGCACTCGGTGAACATTTGTGGTAAGCTCTAAAACTCGTGAGAAAGAACGGATGTGAGACGTGCTAGGATGAAGTCTTCCGAAGAACAATTTCTTCAAATTTATCCTAATTTCGAGTCGATGCAAAGAAAAATATAGCGGAATCGATCCGTGCCATGATTCTCTATCGACTGTTCGAGTTTCATTCATTTCCGTCAAGGCATCTCGGAGAAAAGAATGTTTAAAAATTCGAGGTGGCTCTGTTCACCGCATAACCTCTAAATTTGAATAGCGGCCATTTTCCTTACGACGATACCACCGCCATTTTCTCATTACTCAATTTTCCAATCTAGCGACCAAAGATCGGCTAATCCGAATCACATCACACCAGATTAAAACAGAAATTCCAACATTCGATTCATCCATCTCCCTCTCTCTCCTCTAAATGATTATTCTCAACCCATTATCATTGATCTTGCATGCACAGGATGCAAGCTAAAAACATTGGAGCCATGTATGAGAGAGCTGATACACGCGGTTATCAGCAAAGAGGCATGCATGTATTTACGTCGGTTGGTGGGACAGAGAGAGAGAGAGAGGAAGTAGAGAATTGCTCGCGGTGTGCGGTGTGGCTGTCCGAGATAATCCGTTGGTGATTAAGACCATAAATCCATCGGCGGATTAGTATGGTTGCAGCAGCAGCGCCACCACCACTACCACTACCACCAGGGTGAATCAGTAGTAACACAGCGCTACAACGACGCGCGGGTTCTCTACGCGCCGCTAGAATCAGCCTCGGACGACTTCGATGTATACGTGTGTAGAGCTAACCTCGTACGCGTTACCAGGGAACTCGCAACGTGGAGCACACCGAGCCGACGCGGTCCTTTCTGCTTCCTAGCTTATATACTGTAATATATAGTACGTATATCCTCACTGCATGCGGCATCCGACGGCGACACCGCGAACTAACACGGAAATGGAATAGATGGCGCCGTTGAGCCACCGACAGAGGGAGAGAGAGGGAGACGTAATCGAAACGGGGTGAAAGGGAAGCTTTCGAGAGAATGGGGAATACCGCGTGGAATATAGGCTGAAACACAGTTATATCCCCGGTTCGGTATATGAGAGTCAGGATTACTCGATGTCATTCGTATTCGGCAGGCTAGCTGCCCTGTCAACGCACGAACTCTCTCGGTGCGCAACGTTATGTATGTCCCCGATGCATAACGACCAATCCTCGCGACACACGGATCGAGACGTAGATACGAATGTTCGCGGCATGAAAAATCGGTACCACCATCGATTATAAACGGTTGGTGGGATATCGGACGTTCGCCGCGATTTACAAAGACAAAAACCACGTTTATAGACGTTTCGCTAAACATTGACAGCGAATTGAGAAGTTGACATAATTCGAACGAAGTTGATGTTAAAAAAAATGAATTTACGCCAGAATAATTTTTCTTTCTGGAACAAGTTGTCACTTCAACGAAATATGATAGGGTGATAATGAAGAAGGGAACAAATATAATTCGCATTTATCTTAGATCGGAACTTGTAAAATCATATAGAAAATATGATACTCATCGGCGCACAATGGTGAGATGAAAAAGAGTCGTAAAGTGTCAACGCGTGGTCGAGAAAGGGGAGACGACCAAAGTCCCAAGGGTGAGAAGAAAGGGATGATAGCAGACGGGGGATATCGTTATCGTTGTAAGATCGCCCGTTGTGACTATATATAATCCTATTTATGGGGGGCTTCAAATTACTATGAATGAAAGTTGGCACAAGCGTATGTTTAATGACACCTCTACATCGCTATACCAAAATAACACACAGGCACACACATACACACACACATATATAAGTCGAATCTTAAGAACATGATATCCTACATACTAACATTCCATAAATTATTTTTCACCCCATCAACCCCCAAACACCACTGACACAGTAAGAATAACCTAAAACAATATTCGTGCTCGAATATCCGGTGCAAAAAAAATGGTCACACAGGGTGTAGAAACACTCGACAGTCAAAAATGGAAAAATCTCGGAATGGTGCATATTTATAAATGATCAAATAGCTGAGAGAGAGAGAGAGAGAGAAAGAGAACTAGAGTGAGAGATCGCCTGTGTGTTAACGACGAGTAGAGTGAGAGAGAGAGAGAGAGAGAGAGAGAGAGAGAGAAAGCCGAAATGGGACGAGCTCGCGTTGCTCGCTCGCGAGAGGGAACATTAAAAATCACGTGTTTCGCTTGAGCTCATAATCTCGGATAATCTTTTGCAAAGTTGTTAATACTCGCGGGGCTTACGGGTGTTAATTTAATATCCATACAGGTACGCCAACATTGAATATCCGAATCCCACTGGCGCTGCCAGCCACATCCACCGCCGATGTGTGCGAGTCTGTGTTCCATGGTTATATACGTATGTATATAAGCGCGAACGAGACCATATAACCCCTCCCCCCCCCCCCCTCCGCACCCTTCTCGCCCTTCCCTCCCACCGATCTTCCTCTCCACCATCGAGAAACTACCACAACGATAAAAAAAATCCATAAAACTGCGCTCACCTTCGGGGTCCACTCCACCTCTCCTCTCGCCATTTTGCCATGCAACGCCGCCCAGCCGTGTACAGATGAGATCGCCAATTGGTACATGAAATTGTAAAGCTATATGTTTATCGAACAGTGCCATTATTGTCGATCTGAGTAAAATACGACCTCGAAATGTTGTTGAAATGAAGAAAAAAACGTTTGTTTTTACGTTTATTTCGGATCGGTGTCAATTTTATTCAACGTCGAAGGGAGTAAATATTTTCTAAATGATTTCGAGTTATTAAAGTATTTACGATTTCAGGACGTTTTTATTTTTGAATTCTGTGAAAATATTAAAAAAAGAAATATTTTTTTTTGTTTTGTTACAACAATTTTGTACTTAACGATATTAAAATATATGCGCGTAATCCATTCGCGGTTCGTATTTTTTCGAATTTCGATAATGATATTTTTTTCCACCCTTAGGAAAATTTTTGTACCGAGCGACATTTTTGAACTGGATATAATCGTATAATGTGTCACGTGCTGGTTGGAGCGACGATTCGATTCGTAATATATCCCACGACGAGTAGAGATATCGGGAGGGGGTGCCGTTTCCGTGCCATCAGAATCGAGCTTCAAGGATTGGGAAAGCGTGTGTGCGCAAGAGGTCGTTTATACGAGAGATCCGCAAACGATTCTCACGTGCCGACGTTCACGGTCAATTACAAATAAGGGGTCTCTCGCGTTCGCGCGCGCGGACACACGATGCTCCCTTCAAATCCCACAGGATCATTCGGGATCAGAGGCTTCATGCTTACCGGTCACCTGACCCACTGCCAAGAGACACGAGAGATCTAAACCTGTACGAATCCCTCGAGATTGCGAGACTTCCGTTTTTAAAATACACGCCGAGAGTGCCAACGCACCGAAATAATTATCCAAAGTACAAAAAAGATCGAAAATTAAAATTATTATTTTGCTAGGAACGATTTTTGCAATATTTATGAACAAATTTTGATTTTATCAGAGATACGGGAAATCTAGCATGAATCTTTCGAAATTGCGAGCCTTGCATTTTTCAAACACAGATCGAGAATATCTGCACACGGAAATAATGATCAAAAATACAAAAAAAAACAAAAAAATAAAAGTGGATGAAAAATATTTTATTTTATGATAATAAACTAAAAATTGACAAGGAAAGGTATATGATCGATTGGGGATTTAGGCAAGTCTTTTCGAGAATCAAAAATCCAATTGGTCGAATCCGAGAAATAAAGAAAAATTCCAGATACTAGCCGTTGTCACGAAATTTTTCGAGCGTATCGAGACAAGAAGACGAAGAAGCGGCATAAATATATATAAAAAAACGAATATAAGCTCCCTCTACTTTCGCCGGTAGGCAAGCTATCCTCGGTTGATCCCGCTCTATGATATACTTTACTCAAAACGATATCTTGAATGCTTCGTGTCTACTATTTCACATATATATATGTATATGCATATAAGTATATATAGGACTCTATCTCTATGCTTTCTCAATCGTTCACGTATGAGACGAATTTGCCGAGGAATCCACTTCGAATGGGATTCCAATGATGTCGTTTTCCGGACCTTAGACGAGTATAGGGTTTCCAACGTATGATCTATGTGTATGCGCATTGCGCACATTTTTTCTTTCCACCTATGCTATTTCGTCCCGGCTTACGTATAATATTATATATATATATACAAGGTTAGTGGTAAAGAGTAGATGGCAAAAAAACGAAGAAAAAGCTAGGGGAAAAAGACGAATAAGAAGAAGAAGTAGAAGAAGAAAGTGGAGGAAGGGTTGACGCATCCTTGGCACACCCTCGTGAGACGTGGTCGCTTTCCGCTTGATCCATCTCGACGCTACAGTGAGATTTATGGAGACACCGAGCGCGATTCTCTCCTGTCTCTACTTACACTTTTCTATTTTTTTTATACTATGTTTCTCCTCCTTCTCTCTCTCTCTCTGTCTCTCTCTACCTTCGCCTCTCTACGTTGGTCGGCTATTCATGAGATAAGAATGCGGTCGTGAGTTCACGAAAAGAGACGAATAGATGGATGCTCTAAGAGGTCGAAACGAGACGAGAAAAGGACTAGTGAGATATTTTTATAAAACGACGAAAATGAGATTTTTTTTTTCGTAAATTTACACTTAAACTTAAAATTTCGATCGATTTCGATCAATTCTGATTTTTGATATTCGAGTAAATTGCTCGAGACAAACTTTTCGATATCGTTTCGATCCACAAATATTTCGCGTTTCGCGAAATAAATCTGTGCTAGATTTCAAGCCCTCTCGTTTTCGGTTTACAATTCCTACAACGCGCCGAAAAAGTAAGCCGAGGGGGAAAGGGTGAGTGAGAGAGACAGAGCGAGAAGGTAAAAACACACAGAAAATAAATTTTCGCAGGAGTTGAAGGCGAGAGTGCTTCTCTCTCGTTGTAGCGTCGAGTGTGCTAAACGAGAGAGGCACGCACGCGGGGGTGAATTTCGTTCTCGTCCGCGGGGGTTGCAGCACACAGAGTTATGGATACTGCCGCGAGAACTGTCTTTCTCTCTCTCTCTCTCTCTCTCTCTCTCTCTCCCTCTCGCGAACGTTTGCCCTGGGTACAAAAGCGATGGGAAATTTTTTCGCCTTGGAATCCTCGCGAAGCCACGGATATCCGGTGGCTCCTTCGTGGAATTTATTTTTAATGAAGTGCTACTGGGCCTTTGTTATACGTATAGACATATAATCGTATATTTTAACCCCCCTCCCCACCTCTTTACCGCAATCGCGAAACTACTTGGTTATAAACTACCGCGAACATCGTGGCCCTCTCTCCCTCTACACGATGCAACCATTTTTTTCTTGAGGGTCGTCCATTCTAAGCGTAAGCTCTGCGTCTTACGATCTGCACTTTCATCTCGTGTAACGTCGCAACTTGTTTCCTCGACGACGATAACGATAATTCGCTCGAATCTGGCACGACGAAAAATAAAAAATCGATGAAAATTTAAAAAAAATTAATTCACCCTATATTAGGGATGAAAATATTTGTTTTTGTTTCCTGGTCTTTCTCATCGATCGAAGAGTACACAGGACTTTCGATGAAGGAAATGAACTAATGAAAAAACGAAAATTGTTCATTGATTAAGAAATAATTTGTTTTTTCTCGAAATTGTATTTCTCGCCGTGCAACTACTCATTTTTCCTGAAGTGGATGAACGCGAGACAAAAAAAAAGACAGACAGAAGAGTGATCCCAGCTGCGAGAAGACATCAATTTTCTGACATTCCACGAAAAAGTTTTCGATGTTGAAAAAGATGCTTCATGGACTCGCGTCGTTCGGGAGTGAAGAAGATGCTGGAATAATAAAAGTAGGGAAAAAAACGAAGGAAAGAAATAAAGAAAGAAAAAGAAAATGGAGGGAGCGAGGTGGCATATACGTGTGTCTATAAAAGTGTGCAAACCGGCAACGTGTGTTGGATAGAGACGTAGAGGGATGGTGGATAATATAATGATGGCGTCGCTGGGAAAGGAGGGGCGGGGCTACGAGGGGATCAATATTATCCTCCTCCCCCCTCCTGCGCGTTGCCTACCGGGTGTTCCAGAACCCTCTCGCATCCCTCGCGACCCCATCGTAATATCCTCTATCTTTCTCCCTCCCTCCCACTCTCTCTTCTGTCTCTCACTCTCTCGCTCCTTTTTCTGTCGCTCTCCCTTTGCGCCCTCGCGCGCGCTCTCTGCCGGCAAGACCGCGTCACCATCTTCTCTCTCCTCCCGCTCTCACCCTCTTCGACCGCTATCGCGCGACGCTCGCGCCCTCTTCCTTCCATTTTCTCGAGCACGCTACGTGTCACACTCGTCCTCTTTCTCTTTGTCTCACCCTCGCACTCTCTATACATCCTCCCTTTGTCCTTTATTTCTTCTTCCTCTCCTCTTTTATTCCACCGTGCCATCTCCGGTATTTCGCGCGTGTGGCACCCGCGTCGATACACGTCGGAGCTTTCTTCAAGGATACGACGAACGCGTATTTTTACCGTGTGATGATATTCCCGTTTTTCATTTTTTTTTCGACAGTAGTAAAATCTTTCGTCGTCTCACCCTCCTGAAGCACGGATCGATCAATTTAACATGATCATTCAACGATTCACAAACTTGAAAAATAACTGTTTAAAAACACTACAAAAATGAAAAATTCCAAATTGTCAAAATCCTCCGAGCCAAAAAATACAATATGATGAAGTGGCTCGATTCATCCTTCAAAACTATCCAAACAAATCATATTTTCACTGTTCTCTCCCAGTATAAAAAAAGTGCAGAAAACACGAAATAAGATAACGATTAGCAATTTCTGCACTTAAGCAAAATGTCTGAAGTTTTTGGACAATAATTGCAAATTTGTATTTTGCGAAATTCGTCGTCTCACCCTCCTGAAGCACGGATCGATCAATTTAACATTATTATTCAACGATTCACAAACTTGAAAAATAACTGTTTAAAAACACTACAAAAATGAAAAATTCCAAATTGTCAAAATCCTCCGAGCCGAGAAATACAATATGATGAAGTGGCACGATTCATCCTTCAAAACTATCCAAACAAATCATATTTTCACTGTTCTCTCCCAGTATAAAAAAAGTGCAGAAAACACGAAATAAGATAACGATTAGCAATTTCTGCACTTAAGCAAAATGTCTGAAGTTTTTGGACAATAATTGCAAATTTGTATTTTGCAAAATTCGTCGTCTCACCCTCCTGAAGCACGGATCGATCAATTTAACATTATTATTCAACGATTCACAAACTTGAAAAATAACTGTTTAAAAACACTACAAAAATGAAAAATTCCAAATTGTCAAAATCCTCCGAGCCAAAAAATACAATATGATGAAGTGGCTCGATTCATCCTTCAAAACTATCCAAACAAATCATATTTTCACTGTTCTCTCCCAGTATAAAAAAGTGCAGAACACACGAAATAAGATAACGATTAGCAATTTCTGCACTTAAGCAAAATGTCTGAAGTTTTTGGACAATAATTGCAAATTTGTATTTTGCGAAATTTTTTGAAGTAACTGCCAAACATAACCGGACAGACAGTATCATGTTTGTATATACGATTGTCCAGCCTTTATACACACATACACATATAAGTACACACACAAATATAGGACGTTAAGTCGGTGGATCACGACTGATGGGCCACGGGATCTCGAACATCTATAACGTATTTATAGCAGTCCTGCATCCTGAACATACATATATATTGAGTTGGAACAATGGTGGGGGGGTAAAGGGAGGGGGAGCAGGGTATTTCCCGACGCGAGTGAGCGAGACCATGAGCGCGAGCGCGCGCGGGGGTGGAGTGATTGATGAGACGCCCGGCCACGGGTCTCATTACAGTTATATAAGCTTCCGTAGATTGAGCCGTGCAGAGGCTTATGCGACCGGTTACCTTCAGGGGTGAGGCGGTCGACGAGGGGCCCTAGGGGTCAGGGGGGCGAGTCGTGATTTGATGAGGTTTTATTGCTCGCATGGCGCTCCACCGTTCTACCACACGAGTGTACTAACACTAACGCACGCGACAATCTTCCACTTTTTTGTTTTCGCCGCTTTCATTTTAGGGATAAAAAAAGATGAAGGAGCAACGATATAATCGCGACGATGAATTTTTCAATGATTTTGAAAAATCTCGATGTAGATGAAATATTCGTGGGATGGTATGGAATGGAAAGAAAAAATGTTACTTTTAAACGCGTGATGTAGAAGGCGAGATAGTAGAAAAATTCTTGGTACGTGGCTCATGTCGAAATATTGAACAAAATGGCCGCCAGCGTCTTGGATGTATTTTCATCGATAAATTGGTTAGAAATTGGAGTACGAAGACATTCGTTTTCTCGGCGAGTCCATTCTCGACGTTGTCGCTTAAGCTCTTACCGCCTAAACCGGAAGCTCTTCTCTCACCGGAAGACCGAGAACCGGAATATCCTCCGCTCTCTCCCTCTCTCTCTCTCTCTCTCACACACACACACACACACTCAATCTCTCTTGGGTTGATACAGCCATGTAGCATCGATTCGAAAGTTCATTCATCAACTTTACGACCTACCGACGGCCATCGCTCGTAGTCCTCCTCTTGGTCCCCTTGTGCGTATATGTGTGTGTGTATGTGTGTTGGTCCATGCACGATTCCAAGAGGAGCCAACGACGACGAGATTTTGCGATGCTGTTGAGGTTTATGGGCGCGGCCTTGTGTACAAGGATTCTCGCCGCCTCCTCGCCTCTCTCACTCACCCTCTGTCTCTCTCTCTCTCTCTTTCTCTCTGCAAGCTCCCGAGGGTTTATTGATTCTCGAGTCTCTCGCAGGAGCATCTTCGTCCTTTCTCTCGCGCCTCTCGTACACGACGCTCGATATACCCACACCCGCACATATATATATATAATAGGGGAATTCGAATCTTCCGTGTTATATGAACCTTTCTGGGACGTTGCAAGCTTTCGTTTGAAGACATTGTAGGCCTAAAACGCACGTATGAGGAGAAATATAAATGTTTTGCTCCCACGAATGAAAAATTGAGGAAAATTCTGTTGAAACGCCCCTCAAAAATTGTCGAAGAAAAAAATCACATTTATTAATATGCAAAATTAAATTGAGTAATGATTATTATTTCGAAATTATTTAAGCACATCTTATAATTAGCCAAGTTGTTAACATCATAGAAATTTCGTCAACGAGATCCTACCGATAAACGTAAGTTAGGAAAATACATTTTTTGGCCTTTGTTCGTTGCAAATGTACCACCGGTAGAATTCGCTACGACGATATCGTTCGAGAATCTGATTAAGGTCTCAAAAGATTCGAAAAATTGATGAACTCTATCGTGTCGTGGCGAGACCCAGAAGAAACGTCTCTAACGTCGGAAATTCCACGGTACCAACCGCGCTCGTTTCTCACTGCCAGTGAGAATCGAGCGCGGAGGGAAGAAAAAGGAAGAGAAGAGAAAAAAAGGGAAAAAAGGTCGAGAATTTTGCCCCACGTCGACGAGATGCGAAGAATACTCGCGTTTACGAAAGTCGAGGTTGTAGAGGAGAAAGAGCGAGGAGTATACGGCGTAATAGACGCAGCCATAGGAGAGAAAACCGAGAGAGTCGCATTACTCTTCATTAGCCTCTTCTTCTCTTCCTTCGCCTCGTTCCCCCCTACTTTCAATGACTCGTCGCGCCTCTTAGCGTTTCCGCGACGCAAGATCGTAAGGTCCATCCATCTTGGAAGAGGCTTCCGAGTTCACGAGCTTTCTCCCTCCCCAATCCCCCCACCATTCCCCCTTCCATCAACGAAGCAGGCGAACGTGGGCTTTTCGCTCTTTTTCTCTGGCTGCCATCAGCCATTCCACCTCCTCTTTCTACTCCTCCTCCTTCCCCTCATCCTTTCTCTTCTTCCCTCGCTGACATTCCACTACCCTTCGTTCGTTCGCTCTCGAAGTTTCGGGGTAGCAACCACCCGAAGCGAACGAGAAAAGCACGATTCGCTTCTGATAGTTACACAAACATATATATATATATATATTTAGGCTCATACCGTTTTCCCGCTCTCTTGCCCTTACAGTTACGCGAGAGCGACGTGTATATCCGAGCGCAACCACCCGTATAATTGTCGACGTAGGAGGGTTGGAAGTGTAGCTAACGTGGGTTCGCGCTCGACGGATACGGGGTGAGTTTTCGGAGGTCGCGCGCGAGGGGCGTTGGGTTTCCGAAGAAACGAATGCCACGAAACCCGACGGGTACGCCATCTCATTCGGAACGAAGAGAGAGGAAAAAGCCTCGAGAGCGATGAGAAAAAGCAGAGAAAATTCGCGAGGGAGAGTAGACGAGTGGATTCGCGTTGCTCCGGGGAGGGGGTAGGTCGAAGGGTGGAAGGTTATAGAAAAAGACCGACAGGGCCTTGGTAGACAAACGGTACTGTGTACAGTCGACGAACTACGTACGACGTCGGCTCGAACGAATGCCGTCATATTTTAGAATGTAGAAGGGTTGTTAAGGGATGACGGGGTTGATACGACGACAAGTCGAGGGTTTCGTTTGGCGATTCGTCGCCAACATCGAATAAAGCTCGTTGCTCCGCCTCTCTTGCGATATATGGTTATAAATCTAAAAATCGGGATGTAATTTTCCAACAATACAGTCCTCTTGTCTTCATTATCCCTTAACACATTTTCACAATCACGTCATCGATTCACCAGCTTTTTTTGTTAAACAACGATCCCCTATGTTCTTCTGTGTTCCAGGTCTGGTTCAAGAATCGACGTGCGAAGTACCGAAAACGCGAGCGGAACGCGGCGAACGTAGCGGCTGCGGCGGCTGCCGAATTCAAGACCGGTTTCGGCACAGCTGGCCTGAACAGTTTCATCACGGGTCGTGCGGACGTCGACGTGATGTACAGCTCGTACAGTTCTTACAATAATTGGGCGGCGAAGGTGCCGTCACCGCTGAGCAGCAAGAATTTCGCGTGGGTCAATCCACTTGGTTCGGTAGTGCCGAGCGCTTCTCATCATCACCATCACGCCCAGGTGACATCGGTCAATTGCTTCAACGCCGGTGGTAGTTCGGTGGGAGGTGGTCACGTGGGCGGTATGTCAATGGCGGTTGGACAAGCGGCTACGTCGATGCTACCAGGAATGGGTTCGGGTCTAGGTGTCGCTGGTTCGCCAGTTACGGCTTCCGGTGCTACGTGTCCTTACGTCGCTCCAGCCGCGCCTCATCCTTACGGGCCACCTGTTTACGGGACTCATCATCGCGCGACAGGACCACCGGAACCCTGCGCCGTAATGAGCAGCAGTATCGCCTCGTTACGTCTCAAAGCGAAACAGCATAGCAGCGAATACGGCAGCGCGAGTTCCTTCAATACGGGTGGTGGTGGTGGTGGTGCCACTGGTGGAACCGGTAGCATAAGTCCGGTAAGCCCGCGAACATCGTCCGGTGGTGGTTTGAGCGCGTGTCAATACGCATTGACATCGACGTCCGGCAATCCTCATTCACCCGGACCCGAACAACACGGCAACGGAACGGCGAGGGCCCAAGTTTGAGGCGAGGCGGGGGCTGCTTCCAGCCCCCTACAAACGGTAGCCTCAGCAAGTGCCAATGGAACGAACTCGGGAATCGGGATGACCGGTCAACAGCAACAACAGTCCGCCGTTTGTTCGAGCGGTCAAGCGACAAATTGCGACAGCAGCCAAAATACGGCTGATTCGACGCAACAACAGCAACAGCAGCAGCAACAAATCGGCAGGCAACAGTCCGAGTGACCCAGGCCAACGTCCGCCGCATCGCCGATGCTGTCGTCGACACCGTCGTCGACAGCGTCACAGCCGAACTATCTCGTTTACGACGAGGAATCTGGCGCGGCGGACCACAAAATGAACGACGAGGATTCGAGATTAATACTTGGCAATAGCGCGGCGAATATTTCGTCTAATGCCAATGAGAATTCTTCCAATGCGGCTGGTATCGGTATTGGAATTGGTGGAATCGGTTCGGGGGTTGGAAATAATTCTGCCACGAACGCAGCCGCAGCAGCTGGCAGACTCGCCGGTTACTGGCAACGCGGACCCACCAGCGCCGCTGGATATTGGTCCTCGCTATTCGATCCATGGACGACGAATTCCATTGCTACGGGATCGGCGCAATCTCTCTCGCTCGCTGCCTGGGACGAGAATCGGGGTCAGTGATACGACAACGATTATTATGGGTAAACAAGGAAATTTTTTGAATATTAAATTGAAAACATCAATCACCGAATTACAACAACAAAAAATCTCTTTCGTGGATCCGTTATCGACGTTTTGCCGAGTTACCGATCGTCGCCGATTGTTCGTTCACTCGTGACGATCTTTTTATATTTTCGTCGATGTTGAATTTCGAACTGCCATTAATTTTTGTTGGCGTCCTCAATAAAAATTTTTTCGGTACTTTTTACGTTGTATCTGCCAAAGTTTTTCGTGCAATATGCGTCGATGTAAAATTACAGGCGTTTAAATTTTTTTTTAAATTTTAGTCGTCGAAACGTTCGATAAGGATCTTGTATAAGCGGATAATGTTACTCATTACCCTGTAGATATCTGTATAGTAGAGACTAATTTAAAAATGAGAAGAGCAAGCCGTAAATCTATTAAAATGAGCGAGTATACAGGAGGGGAAAAAGCATTGTTACATTCTAATGACGATAATAATAAATAATGAAATTATTCAGCAAATACCAAAAAAATAAAAATTAAAAAAAATGAAATTCGTAGCCGGAGAACGTATGGATGTGCGTGTGTGTGTGTGTGTGTGTGTGTGTGTGTGTGTGTGTGTGTGTGTGCGAGAATGAGCGCGCCACGAATGTGTGCCCGAGTGTGTCTGCTCTGTACAGTGTATCAAGCACGGATAAATATCGTTATATCGATTAGCGTATCCACGTTACGGTTATAAATATTATCGATATTAGTTCGTAGTTTTTAAATATTATATATTCGGTATAGTATATAAATATATTTGAGAAAAAAAGATAAGCGAGCGAACTAGACGTCGTGCTTTCGATATGGGGCGCGCGGTTGAAAAAAAGAAACAGAATCCAGAACTTCGAAACAAAACGATACTTCTGGCGAGAAGTTTTCAGGAATAAACAAAAACATCGTAGAATTAAGGAGTGTGATCAAAAATCCCTCGATCTTAATAAAAATAAAAATAAAAAATCTTTGCTGAATCGATCAGGCTTTTTTCTCCCAAAAACCCCCCCTCGGAAGCAGTTTCCACCATTATTACTTCTTGAACTGACGAGGGCGAACGCGGATCGTAGTGTACCAAAAATAAATAAAAAAAATCGAAAAAAAATAAAAAAATAAACTTAAAAAATAGATTTGTATAGTCACTAAGGTTAATAACGACTTAAGGAAACACGAACGCTATTTTATATGAATCCCGATGTCGTACAAAAAAAAAGAAAACATTGCAACGTCGAATCCACATATCCGAATGAATAAAAAAGAGAAAACAAGTAACGAAACCAAATAAAAACGAATCGAAGCAAAAAAGAAAAACCGTTATAACGACGCGCGACGATCGAGAACGAACTGCTCTTTGAAAACTAAAAAAAAGGAGAACGGAAAAGAAAAAAGAATCCTGTCGTGTTGATTTACGGTGTGAGAGCGAGTGTGTGTGTGTCTCGTCGTCGCTTGAACAAAAAATTGCCCGCCATCTCGTCACTCACGTTTTATGTGTATACACCGTTCCTAATCGGCGTTATCGCGCGTCGAGAGGCACAGTTTGTAATCTAGTCACAATAAAAATCAATTCTATTCTACATCGAAGTGTCTGAAACGTTGATATATTTTCATTCCTGTCACCGTAGGATACTCTAGAAACCTAAAATGGCGGTCCTCCTGTCACAAAATGGCGGACCTACAAATCCAACCACGCCTCGACTTGACGAAATTTTAGGTTAAGTTTCCATCAACCTGGGCTATCCGAATTTAAAAAAAATGCCTCTTTAATAAACTTAAATATTCATTGGATGAATAACAAATCTTTATGTAACAATATCAAAATTTATTAAATGACATTTTATCGAGCGACATTACAAAAAACGAAATAAAAATCTAACAGTGGGGAAAACATCGGGGATATCGATTACAATCGATAAATCGACAAATCGTCGACTAATCGACGACAACTGTTTCGAGTTTCGGGCGAACGAATCTCCTCAACCCCTCGATTATCGGACGAGTGGCGTTAAAAGGTAGAAAAAATTCGTATGCATACCGAGTGCTAGAAAATAATGCGGGACCGCGCTCGCTTTTACGTCGTATATACGTATATAATATCGTCGTGGTTGCACTAGTTCGTTGCTGAAGGAGAGGAGAAGCCGAGAAATAACGATAAATTATGCACCCCTATCCTACATAAGCAAGAGGGTTACTTCTGCCTCGGTTCTCTCGGTAGCCCGCACTAGCGCGGGGACTAAACTCGTGTCCGTCGTACACCACCCTTGCAAGATACAATCCCCAACCCCCGTGGAAAACTCGACGTATACATTACAATATCGTCCTAACGTTAATGTTATTACTATTACGAGTTATTACGGTCCGTATGTTTGCCATTACGACAAAACAGAGTAATACATACGAAGTATACATGGGGTGGGTAGGGAGGGGGATGAATCGCATATGACGGACCAGACAACTTAAATGGCCACAGAGAGACAACGAACGCATCACGACCTCGTTCTTCATTTCCGAGCGTCGATTACTTTTTTCCATCAATCTTCGAACGACGCCTTATCACAAAAAATTAAAATAATTTTTTTATTTAATTCAGAAAAACATTCTGTAAAACTCACTTTTCAGATTTTCGACGTTTAATGTCAATGGGTTTCCCGTTCTGACGATTGATAAATCGACCGGAAACAATGACTGCCAAGTTGCAAAAAAACTACAAATTATTAAGTTGGACTTTATTATTTTTTTTTTTTCATTTTACGCAACCCTACGGTATATTTGCTTGATTCGAGTCTAGTGGCACGAATGTTTGCCAACTTAGCCTCGATCCTCGATCCGTGAAAGGCAATTTCGAACCGATATACCTTCCCTCTACGTTTTATACGAGGAGAATCGTCGTAGATGGAAGAAAACCCTCAGCGTGTGTTCGAACATTTGAATAAGCATCAGACAGGGCTTCCCTCCGGTAAATCCGACGTTGTTTCCCCAACCAAATGACCTACGTCGAATATAGGTAGTGTAAATATATATCTATATATATGAATGTACATTTATGTTAGTGAACGAAACGAAACGGAGGGACGAATGTCGTTCGAGCTTACGAGAGGAAGACGTCGTAAGGCAAGAAAGGGTCTCCCCCCTCTCTCACTCACTCTCTCTCTCTCTCTCTCGCTCTCTCTCTCGCAGACTATTCTCTTTACACTGTTTGCAAGCTCTGTAAAAGTCTCACTACATACGTTTTTTTTCTCGTCGTGCGTCGTCCCTACTCGACGAAGAAGCTCGCGAGATCACGTGGATTTACCTGACGAATAAAATTCGTCGAGGCGTCATGAATATGCCCAGGCGACTGACTTCCCACGACGAGTCTTGTTTCTTTCGCCCTTCTATTTTCCAACATTCCTTCACAGTCAACGTGAAACCTTTTAACCATCGAATGCAGATTTTCGGTAAATGTTTTTTACGTTTTTTTTTAAAATATTTCATAAAGAAAAAATATTTCCAGATCATAATTTTCGTGCAGATTTTTGTTTCTCATTCTTCCAAAGAAGAAAAAAACTCGTTCTTCAAGAATCCGGGGAAAAACAAAAAATTGAGTCTTTTAGAAAAGG